>WAEK01000031.1:0-167702 GCA_011634665.1 Mortierella sp. BCC40632
TAGATTTGTTTTTTTTAAAAACGATTCTTTCTTTCTCTCTTTTTTATAATAAAGCTTGTTGGTAAAGACTGAGAGAGATCATTGTCTTTTAAAGAGGCATGCCCCCTCTGTTGTGTGTCCCTCCCCTCTACAACAACCCACAACCACCCTACCCTCAACCACCCACTACCCCTCCCCGACCCTGAACACAAGATGGATTCCTTCTCTCTGGCGCGCCCCCTGCTCGTGTCCCATTTTGGCCAACAATGATTTTGGCTAACCACCTTTCTACCCTCAATATTTTTAGATTTTTCTGATTAGCATTTTAGCCTTTTTGATCCAAGTGCCGAGCCTGAGCGGGCCAGTTTTTTTCTTTTTCTGATTTTTCTTCCTTTCTTCTAATTATTGATGCAGCTTTTTCTTTTCCTCTGACGAGTTTAGCCGTTCCACCGTTCCTTGTCTTCAAACTCACATCGTTTTGTTTGCTTTCACCCCTTAAAAGACGATCCACCTTTTTCCGAACGGCTCTTCAGCTCCAATGACGATTGATCTTTTTTGAACCCCTTTTTCATTCAACCTGCGCGACGATTCTGGACCAAGTCTCGACTACATTTCTTAAAACTCATCACATCTTCGATGCTCATTCGTAACCTTACGATACGAAAGCTTTTCAAACCGAGTTTGTCACTTTAATCACTCCCTAATACATTTCACCTTCCCTGAAGTAACCAACTCCCTTTCATATGCCCTCCCTCAAACTTGATCTCCACCCCCTAACCCCAGGTTTTTAGATTTTTATCAAGGATCCCTTTCGAATATAACGATCTCCCTTTGCATAGGTTTCAGGACGATGATATTATATAGTCTTGTGGATAAAAATCCCCTACCAGAGGCAGCCATTTCCAGGGATCATAAATGCAATTTTAAAGCCACAATTATCATTTCTTAATGAAACATTTGTCCACTTTTGTCATTCCATTGATGAAATATCCACCATCGTCCTTGCTCACTCCCTCGGTTCCAAAATGGTTATACATATAATAATTTTTCCATCAAGTCTATGGCATATTATCAAAAACGAACATGACATCAGTATTTTATCACTTTTTCATATTGTTACGCCAAAATGACAATAACACCACTAATTCACACACCCTTGTTGCTCTTTTCACTATTCCCCGACTCCGAAAGAGTGTCACACCGGCCATTTTTAAGCGATTCACGTTTCGAAGATGAGTAACCTTGGATTCATCGCGGTGCGTTTCGCTAGGCTGCCGCCGAGCAGAGTTAAACCACCACCAACACCCAAGCTTGGGAAAATCCTCGACGGAGGGTCCTCTTGTTCTTTTTCTCTAGGGGTCCTCGTCTTCTTTTGTCCGAGTTTCAGAAGCCGTTGGTTAAAGAGGCTTTTTTGCTTTGATCCTTGAAAATCAGACATTGTGTTTTTTCTTTTTGGAGCTTTCTTTTGTTTTTAATGCGGATAAAGGTGAAAAAACAGGGACAAGGTGGAAAATGGAGAAGACACCCTCCGCTCTTTTTCATAGTCCTTATTTATATTATTCAGTTTTGATATTGGTGACTTGTTAACCTAGGATAATGGCGGAAGCAGCCGTCTCGATAAGACTATTTCTCCTTTTAACTCCACAGGGTAATGCCATGTTCAAAGCCATGTTTGTAAAAAGACTAAAACAGCCCACCTTTTTTCAAAACCCAGTTATTGCCAGTTCCGAAAATCCCAAAAGATATTTTACAAAATCCAATCTGGAATACCATTTCTCTCTTCCACTAATAAATATCAACATCAGCTTCACACATTAACCAAGCTTCAATCTCATTGACGACCTTTACCACGCAAACACGATGATCTGATTGGATTGAGAATCCTTTCTTTATTTTATTTGATTATTCTTGTTTTCCTTTTGATGCCCACCTTTTAGAGGGTTTGCCCCTTGTCGAGACCTTTTCCGAGTTCACCAAATCGATTTTAAAACCTTGCTAACCTCCAGCGCTCTTCAACACACGACAAGTGTCAACATCGAATTTCGCAATCCCTCCTGCGAACGACCGTTTCCACTCTCCAGTGACTTGCTTTCTGATTCCCTGTCCAACTTTCAATATTTTCATAAACGCCACTACCCATTCACATCCTTATATACCAATTTGAGATCACTGCAATTGGTTTTGCTTTTGTTCTCAGTACACGTTAAGTTTGTAAATACATCCACCATAATAAATTTTTCATTTTTTTCCAATCCATCTTTGTTCAGTTGTGGCTCCTCGAATTTCATTTTAATTTCAGCAAAGTTTTTACATCCCCTATTGTTTTTTGACATTACTACAGAGCTAAAAACTAGACCTCTATCTCCAATCCGGTATTAACCTTATTTCCGTTAACATTTTTTTCTTGTAACTGTCGCTTTGGTATTTTTTGTTTTGTGCTTGCTTTTGTGCTTGCTTTGATGCTTGCTTTGATGCTTTTGCTTGATGCTTGCTTTTTGATGTTTTTGCTTTTGATGTTTTGTTTTTTGATGCTTTGTTTTGGATGTTTGCTTTGGATGCTTCTTTTTTGGATGCTTTTGGATGCTTTCTTTTGATACAGGCTCTGCTTTTGTAGGGGCTTGACGTTATACTTGTTGTTCATTTTTGCAACAAAGGTTGGCTTTTGAAGATGAGAATGAGAGTTGGGTCAAGAAGTAAATGGCCACGTCTTTTTAGTAACAATGTCAGCAACGCACTCCATTTATTTATACTTTAATAACACCCCTTCAGTTTCTTACACATCCTGCTGCGCCTCCCTTATCCTCAACCCTCGCCTTTACCCTCCCCGAGGCATTTAATTTTTCCCAGAATTTATTCTCTTGTTCTTTAAAAAAACTTTTTCCTCCCCTCGTCCCCCTTTGATTTAATGTCCGGTTTTCCCGACCTCTTTTTTCCCTCTCCTGAACCACTCAAAGATTTTTTCCTGGACCTTTTTCCTAATTCGATCCACTTTCCCCTTTTTCCGAATGAAAGCCTAGATTTGATTATTTTAGATTTGGATTAGATTTTGTCCATTCCGACTGGCGATCCGTTAATCATTGAATTGATTGTCCAATCTTTTGATTTTTTTAACTTATAGATTTTAATCCTTTTATCTTTTGATTTATATTGCCTTTATATTTATTTATTTTACTACATTATAGTTTCCCTTAATCTTTTTCCTTTCCTACAACATTCCCATCAGCCGCCTGTTATTTTCTCGTACACGCTTTTAATCTCTTTTTCTTGATTTTTTCCTTTTTTCTATATTTTATCCTTATCTCCCTTTTAATTCTCAACATTTTAGTTCAGGCCTATTTTTTCCCACTTCATCAACCTACTGATTTTTATCCATGCCCCTGCCATTTTGACTAAACAAGCATATTTGTTAAAGGCCGAGGGAGGGCACCTTTTAATGACCTTAAACCTTTTTCTTATACAAAGTAAAGCCTTTTTCCCTCCCCCTGTCTCTTTTTTTTTTTTTTAATATTTTTTTTTTTGCTTAAAGCGCAGCAATATTGTCTTTTAAACCCTATCCATGCTTTTTGACTCCAGCATGAGAACCTCCACCCCTGTTAATTAGTGGTGATTGACGCCTCCTGTACAGATCCTTCTTTTTCCCAAGTTCATTCATGCGTGAACATTCCCTTCATTACAGCGAGTGTTTTTTTACCTTTCCATCACTCACCCCTTAGAAAACCCCGGCACTCCACACAAAAATCACTGTAAACAGTATGCACTCTCGTCGGTAATGGTCAATCATGGGAGAATTTCATTCCTGACCCATGGCTTCCCCAACCCTCAACAACCATTTGAAACGTCCAAGATATTAATCCGAAAGCAATCGTCCATACTTATAAACTTTTGATCTCATTTTTTCTGAGTGGGGATAGACTGGCACTCAAACACCAAACGTCTCCATCAACGATAACAAATACAAAGACTCTCGATTAATGTGGCTCCATCTGTTCCCACATGTAAGTTTCGTATCCGACACTTCAAGTCTTTCGTCTGACCACCTCAGTTTCTTGCCTTATTGCCTCGCCACTGCCGTGGTCACTGTTACGGCTGATTTCGATAGTGATTCTTCTCCGACCTTTCTTAGTCTTGACGGTTTTGGACATACTTCATGTTTCCATATTTCGTAAAAAGTGATCAGTTCACACAGTCTTGTAGTCAATTCGTACTTTGAATCAACCCCATCCTTTTCATCCAGACCCTGAAGAGTTCTAAGTTATTCCTTTTGAAGACAAACACAAGCTTTAAAAGCTCAGCGACTTTTGTGCATCCTCGGTATGAAGGACCAATTTTGTTCATCCCATCTATTTTTTTTGGAGTCAATCCTTATGGAGAATTTCAACTGACACTGCTTTTTTTTCTCTCAACTCCTCCATCTTTTTCTTCTTTTAAGTTTTCTCTCCTCTTACTTTGATCAGTGAGTTTTTTTTTTTGAAGTCCCCCTACTTGATCAGAGAGTCTTTTTCTTTTGGCATCCCTCCTACTTGATCAGTGAGTCTTTTTTTTTTTTTTATGTATCTCCCAATTTGATCAGTGAGCTTTTTTTTCTTTTGACATCTCAGAAAAAAAACATAACCGTTTTTTTGTGCTATTCTGTGAGTATTGTACACTTTGCACCTTTTGATTATTTTTTTTCCATTGTTTCCTTTTAGTGTTTAGTTACCTTTTCGAGGTTTAAAAACGGATCGCTTTTATCAAAATGGGAATAGTCTCCCGATGACAGACTTTTATACCGACACTTGATGATTTCCCCGCAGCAGCACTTTCATTAACTTTCTACCATCTTGATTTTTTTTGTCAACTAGATTACGCGGAAAATACAACAAACCTCTCCTCCAACCTTTTTATGACCCATTCCCCTACATACGCAGCATGTTGACCTGAGTTTAACTCTTTTCTAACTGGAGTTCCTGTTGTATCATTAATATTTAGGAGCCGTTTCCTTCCATAGCCCATGTATTTTATATACTAGTATGATAGTTTCATCTTTTGTACCCCTTTCTATCTCTTGTATTGATCCTCATTATTTATTGATCCTTTTTTCAACATTGACTTTGGTTTTGAAGTTTTTTTTTCAATATTGACTTTTTTTTTTTAATAAAAGTTTTGAGATTCTGGTCTGGAAGTTTTGATAGCCCATTTTCAATCCACTTTTTTATTTTTAACATTGATTCCTGGTCTCGAAGTCCTTGAACCTTTTTTTGCCTTTCTCCAAACATTTTTCTGAAACAATTTATCGGGTATCCGAAAGTTTTGAACAAATTTCCTTTAATTCAAAGTTTTCCAAATCTTTGATTTTGGTTAATTGAATCCTTTTTCTAAACAACATTTGACTTTCGGTTTATTGAACTTTTTTAGTTGTTTTTGTAATATTTCTTTTCCACATGGGACACAACTTTTTTATGTTTTTCCTCTTTACTTTATTGAGAATCCTTTTTTTTATTTCTAGATCCTCATTATTTTCATTCTCATTTTTAATTTTAGATGGACTTTTTCCAAAAGCCTTTCCCGGAGAACCTTAAAAAGACGAATCTTGATGGAAATAAAGATTATTTGCTTTCTCGGACATTTTGATTATTGTAGCCTTCTTTCCTTTTAAACATTTTCCTGTCCCATTTCTGTTTCCATTTTTTTTTTAATCTTTAATTTTTTTCAAATTTTGTCCACTACATAATCCTTTTGCCTCATCTAAAAGATTATTCATACATCCGACTCCACTACTTTGAAGGATTTTAAAGAAGAGGGTCTTGAACATTAAGAGTTTCGCATCATTAATATCGAGAAAGGTCATGTCAGAGGGGATTGTACTATCAGATTCTCCCATTCCTGCTGAATGTATCCAGTCCTGGCCTTCGAAATAGTTCTGAAAATCCTTGGCTCAAATCATCGTATTGCTTTTTATCCTTCTCAGCCAGAAAGCCTCAACCTTGGTCCACATTATCACAAGGTGTCATCTTTTAAAAATCGAGCCGAACTTGGCCACAAAATAGTCCCTTCTGAATTCCATTTTCGACCAGTTGAAGCTTTTGACATCATTGAAATGATCATCCAGCCGATGGACACCTTTTTGCCACTTCGTTCCTTCATACAACGACTCGATTTTTGCTATTTACTTTTTTGAGCTTTTTGCATATGGCCTTTTTTTTTTTTTAGCTCTTCCGGGCAATAGTCTTTTGTACATAAGCAACACTCATTTTTGAACCTTGCGTCAACAAAAGTCATTTTTTCTTTTTTTTGAGATCGTCTATTAAACGTAGAGATTTATTCAACTGAGTTAAAGATCTATCACAAAAGAAAGTTTTTTTTTTCTTTTTTTTTTTTTTTTGTTAGACTTTTTGTCTCGTCAGAAACTGCTGAACATGTTTTAAGATTACCATCTCGACTCGGACAGGGACATTTTAATGGACTTGATACCAGGGATTACAACGTTCTGTGAATAGATCAGAAATTCTTAAATAGACGAGAATAGTGTGAAATGATTTGAATATGGCAGAAATAATAGTGCGTGTGGGGAATCTATCGGCCTTTTTATTCATGCTATCTCGATGCTCACATGTCCTTCATTGCTCCCCATTCTTTTTGATTTTTTTCTTTCAGGGCCCCTCCCCTCAAAGCTCCTTTCAACATATACTTCCCCCACCCGAACTTTCACATTCCCTTGCACATAAATAACCTGAATATTTTTTTAACACAAACTTCAAACATATATATTACATCTTTCTTTTGAACGCATTTTGATATTTCAGTATTGTGGCTTTTGAACGTACATGCAACTATTTCCTTTTTTTTTTCTCCTTCTATTAGAAGCTCCCTTTAAACTTTTTGTCACCTTAGCTTTCATGTTCTAACCCAAAAATACATGCCTAATTATGAGTCAACAACTATTATGGGTCGTTCTTCAGTCCTCCCCCCATTATCTCTATTATTAATTTATTTTCCCTCCAATTATTATTATTTTTATTGGATTGAAAAGATGTCCATTTTATTCACTTCTTATTATTGCAAGTCCGACTACTGAATTACCAATGGCGGAATTGATTTCGTTCAATATGAAAGTCTTCTATTTCTTGAACTTAATCCACCACTTTAAAACTCATTTATTCTCGGTTTATTCTCCTTTTATTACACCAACTATCTTATTTGAACTTTCGCGATAAATCCCTAACTTATTTTATCTTCACAGAAAATACCATCCCCATCAACAATGACTGAACACACCCACATAACATCATCCCCCCTGCCTTCCCAACCTGGTGCTTTTATTTCTCCTTTATTCCTGTTGACTTTTGTGTATATGATTTTGGGGATTCCTGTAAACGCTTCCATTTGCCAAATGTTTTCAATATTAACATCCGATACTGAATATCCCCCTTATCGATGGGATACTCGAATCGATCCTTAATTCCCCTTAAAACTTATCCCCTAGATCTACATTTTTGACCACCTTCCAAACGGTCAGCTTCAACAGTTGACCAAAGTTCAGGTGACCTTTCTTTCAAACATCCATTCGAAAACGCCACCCCCGGAAGACCCTTACCACTAAGCCAAGCTTTTCATCGAGTAGAAGTTCTTATCAATGATTTTTCCGCAGAATGTCATCAGCCTTTTATTCGTTATACTCCTAGACTAGTTTGGTTTTGCTGATGATGAACCGTTGCTAGCAATCCGGCCCCCCTCCTATATTTAAGCAAATACACTCAATTAGTCGAGGAAAAACTTTTTCCACACAACTCCAACACTTGTACACTTTGGGGACTCTTCAACACCGATACCGAGTTAGCGTCACCAACCATCGTTACCCATAAAAAGAAAGCGCTCAAGACATCAGATACTTTTTGATCTTGAAAACGGATTTTTATTCTGCTCGCGATGACCCAGAACAGATTACTAAGAGACAAAGGGAGATTCTCCAACCGACGCTACACTAAGGGGCGACCTTGGAGGATGCTGTAATAAAAGATACAAGAGACTAAAGGGGATGAGGTGGCTGATTTCCGGGACAATACGACTTGGATAAAAAGGGTATGAAGAGAACATGAAGGAAATAATCCATCTTTCAGTAAGTGCTATGCACGTATAAATCCCATAGAAGAATCTTAATTCCGATTAAGTATTTAGGGAATGCCGTTTAAACGAGTTTCAAATCTTTTTAAGCATTACCTTCTTTATTTTGATTTTTTTTTTTTTTTTTTTTTTAAGCCAGAACACTGATTGATTATTTATGCCTTTTACTACCAAGTTGCGCAGATGATACTTGAGTACTCCTTTTAATTAATCATTAATTTACATCCAACACGCCAATATCATAATTTTATTTTAACCCATCGTTCAGTAGCCACCTCTTTTTTTTTTATTCACCAAACAGGGTTCAGGTATGGTCTTTGAGCTTTTTTCCTTTTTAGCATGATCCATTACATGAGGTTACTGCGGAAAGGGACTGATAATTAAACCACAAAACCACTTTAAAAGTATCTTATATTTTAATTTGTAGACTGAGGCCACATGACCTTTTTTGACTTTAAGCACGTACAACCTTTTTGGTGCAGACACACCAACGCACGGTGCATGAATTTACTAGCATGATAGTAGCATCACACAGGGTTTCCCAAAGTGACCCTTCCTTTCAGGCGCACACACAGACTTCATTTTTTTGTGATTTCAGGTAGATGCCACCTGTTTTCACTTTCTTTTTTCCTCTTTTTGATCCCCTTTTATAAACTGTTTCTTTTTACTTCACACTATTACAAACCACAACAGAATCCCCAGGCCTTATATTGTTGCACTTTTTAGACTTTCTAATGACCACAATCTCACTATCAACTTTTCATTATGCCGACACTATATTTCCGATAAGCATCTGTTGACCATCTTTTTTCCAACAGCCTTTCTGCAGCCCAGAATACCCTCAAGCTTCTACAAGTAAGCCGATCCTACCAAGAATCCTAAAAGGGTTAAAACCACTCACCTGAGAAAATACCACACCGTCAATAGTTTCAAAGAAATGTTACTCCACGGACACTACTTACCTTTTCAACATTGAAAGAAATCCCGACTCCGAAATGCGCAATATTCGTCTTCTGCCGCAACAACTACAATTGTATCGATAGTTTAATAGCCCATATTTTTACGGCTTTCCTTGTTAAATCGCAATCCATGTCAGACCGTATCCATAGCCACAGATTTTTGATCCAAAATTTTGAGAGAGTAGATAGTGACCTGTCAACCTGAGAGATCTCAACGGACAGGTATCTGACGATCACAAACATTTCAATGTCACTTCACCAAAACCTTGGTTAATCCCAGTTCCCTCGTCCGGTTCCAGTTCTTGCCTTCCCCAACCTGTTCTCCCTGCTTTCTCCACGCGCCCTCACAACAGTCGATTTATTTTCAACTTCATCCATCCATCCATCCATTATCAAAAAAAGATATTTTTTGACCTTACTATTCTTCCTATCCGTTTTTTTTTCCGTTTCTCTTAACATAAAGTTTTTTTATATTAAAAAATTCCTCCGTGACTATCAATTTACCATTAAAGTTTCTATTTCATAATAATTTAATTATCAGCTATTAGGGGAAAGTTGGGGAGCTGTCCATGTCCTTTACACGAGGGTCGCCTGTGTACGTGAACAAGAGGACGCGCGAGGCCATTGACGAGGAACCCTCGAAGGGTTAGGACAAGATCCCATACGGTGGAGAGAATTGCTAATGTTCGGTTAAGTGGAAGTAGTTTTTATTATTATTATTGTTTATTATTTTGATGAATAAAAAAATCAAGTCCGCATACAATACTTTTGCCGAACACTCTGGTTTCAGCTCTACTGAGTTATTTTTTGGTCATGTTCACGCCGCCATGGGCTTTTAAAGATGGATAGATTCCAAAAAGAGTACACGCCATCGACCGAACGGAAGCCTTCTTTCTGGACACAGTAAAAATGGACCTTGTTCTTGTTTCAGGAATGGTCCTGAGAGAGCCTTTTTGATTACGCAGTGTGTTCCATCTGATCCAGAGATTACAGAGCTCATGCCTCATTGTACTTTTACCGTCGTTCAAGTAATCAAAGCATACATTGACCTTGTATTCAATAGACGTTTTCCTTTCCTGTTGGATAAAATGTAACAGATCCAAGGACTATTCTCATGACCCCTTTCCCCCACATTTCCGACCGTTGAATCATTTTTATCCACTTTCTATAACCTCTCCACTCCTTCAAAAGCCGGTGTGTCCGATATACCACACTTCTTGCAACAAGACGATCCTCGCCCAGATAGAAACTGTCTAGTTTTCGTTCTGTTGTCCTCATGTTTGATGTTCTAATTTCTCGTATATTTATTTTATCTATTTTTGATTTTACCACTTTTGAACAAAGCCCAGAATGATCATTTATAAAAACTGGTGGTATCCTTCATAGAAAGTATCCACCGGCTATCTTTTCTTGATTGCAATAAAAAAAAAAAAGAGGAATATGTAACCAGATATTTTTATAACGACGCACCTTTTGGGGAACCATTTAAACAGTCCGGTCAAAAACCTTTTCTGCATCACACATAGTCAGAATTCAAAAAAATGAAATGAGGACTTTTATTTATTTATGTATTTATTATAAACTAAAATGGACTTCTATTACTTTGTAAAGAAAGAAAAGAAAAGAAAAGAAAGAAAGAAAGAAAGAAAAAAGAAAGAAAAAAGAAAGAAAGAAAGAAAAAAGAAAGAAAAAGAAAAGAAAAAAAAAAAAAAGAGGATAGTGCAGTATTTATCACGGCATTGCCACAAATACCTAGAACGCTACCCCCGTGCTCTGCCCTGCTCAACTGTTCAAACATGGATGGGTTGTTGTAACTATATCCCGCTGGGGGATGGTCCGTTAGTTGGGAGATAATGACAAGTGGGGTCTCGTACTTTGGACTCGTGCCATCAAAGAGGTCTGTCAAGATGACGCTGTCTTCACAGGGTAGTACCTTTCGATGACTGTCCCATCATCTCCGGACTTGTCGGCTTTCCAGTGCCAAGACTTGGCTGTGTCAAAATTGGTAGAAGAAATCTTTTGGGTTCTGGTAATGTACGCTTTTTATTTCTCCAACCTCATTGTCGAGTCTACAATGACAATATTACTTTCAACTTTTTTCGGACCGAGATGTTCGTACGCAACGATGACCGACCTTTCCCCGATCTGTTTCAGCTTGTCTAATGAATTGAGAGAATTTCCCCATGTTAGTATACCCATTTTTTACACCGTTTTCAATCACAACAGCGGACCGACTTCAACCCCTCAGATACATACCCCTTGCATCGGTAGAGTCACACTTAGATAATCAATCCCCCAAACCGTAGACCGACATTTGGGATGTTCTTTTACTAGAACGTCGCAGGATAGCAGGCCACCTTTTACCACTGGCTCCCTCCGGCTCCCTGGAGTTCCCGAGATCCAGCTTCAGCTCCTTTTCTCCGTAGTCCATTCGTTTGAGTCCTCACCGGCTTGCTCTCCGGAAACGCCATTGAGCAAATGCCTGTTCACCCGCTTTTTAATTCCTGCTCATCGAGTTTCCTTTTGACCTCGACATAGAATACAGACTTGGTGTTGTCTCAATCCTGATCCCTAATCAGAACCCGCCTGTCCCGACCGAGCATTCCTCCGTAAACGCCCCCATTTTTTGCTAATCATTTGGACTTATTCCCTTGACCCATTTCCGCTCTGCTCTTGTTTCCCCCCTTGCTTCAGCCCTACTGATGGTTTAACGGTCCTGGGACAGAGGGAGAGGGCGCGTCAAACAAGGCGACGCCTGGAGCATGCTTACCACACACACACACACACACACTTGGCACGCACCGTACTTCCAAAGTCCTGATGGTGACTTCTGATGAGGATTTCTGGGATGTGAGATGGATATGTCCCAGAGTCTGACCCTCCTCTCCCTCCCTTCCTCCCTCCTTCCCTACCAACCTGATTTCTTTTCCCCTCAGCCTTGCCTCTTTTTCCGGGGAAGCCATCCCCCATTCTGCTTCTATAGTCCCCGCCCTGACCCCTGAAGTTCTGAATTTCCTCCTGCCTCCCCTAACCGCCCTCCAAATTCCCTTTTGGGCCTAGAGGAGAATTTTATAAGAGGGTTACAATAGAACTGGCTTGTGGCAGCCAAGCGTTCATAGCGACGTTAAGCTTTTGACCTTCGATGTCGGCTCTTCCTATCATACTGGAAGCAGAATTCAGTAAGCGTTGGATTGCGCCACCCACCATTGGGAACGTGAGCTGGTTTAGACCGTCGGAGACAGGTTAGTTTTTACCCTACTGATGAAGTGTTGTTGTTAGTAATTGAAGTTGGGCGAGAGGAACACTTCATTCGGAATTGGTATTTGGGTCTGCCTGAGCAGGCAATGACCCGAAGCTATCATCCGTTGATTATGGCCGAACGCCTCTAAAAGTCAGAATCAAAAGCTAGAACGCGACGATTACCGCCTTTTCCGATATCTAAGTTGAATACGAATAGGTCTCGGCCCTGAGTCATACTACGTGGGAGGTCTGCATGGCGGAAAGGCTGAGGAGGCACCTGCTTTTTAAAACAAAATATTGAAGAGATAAACCATTGCAGACGACTTTTTATGAACATTGTAAGCAGTCGAGTAGCCTTGTTGCTACGAGCTGCTGGAGATTTAAGCCCATTGTCTACACAGATTTGTTTTTTAAAAAACGATTCTTCTTTCTTTTTTTTTTATAAAAAGCTTTTGTTGCGTAAAGATCAGAGAGAGAGAGATCATTGTCTTTTAAAGAAAAAGGGCGCGCCCCTCTCTGCTGTGTCCCCAATCCCCTACAACCAATTATTTTTTTTTTTCACCATTTTTATTTATTTTTCTTGACCCTTTTTAAGAAATTTTCTTTTCCTTTTATTTTAATTTTTTTTATTTATTTTGATTTTAATATGATTCGATTTATCTTTCCCTTTTTTTCGATTTTTTTGAGGAAGTTATTTTTTCTGAAATCCTTCAGAAAGCAGCTTGAAAGATACTTTGTTTCCAATCCTTCATTTCCGATTGACTCTTTTAAAGATGATTCCACTTTTTCTGAACGGGATGTTTGAACGTTTTTTTCTTTTAAACCCCTTTTGACCTCATGAACTAAGTCCTGATTTCTCCAAGTCCTCGATATTTTCTTTTAAAAACTCATCAACATTCGATAAATATTCGTAACCTTGTAAGGCCATGATATTTGTTTTTCAAAACCGAGTTTTGTCACTTTAATCACTCCCTTAAGAATAGTTTTATTTCACCTTCCTGAAGTAAATCCAACCTTTTTTTTCCTCCCTCAAACTTGACTTCCACCCCAACCCCGCTTTTTAGATTTATCAAGGATCCTTTTTTCGAATATAACGATTCCTTTTGCATAGGTTTGTGACGATGATATTATATAGTCTTGATAAAAAACTACCAGAGGCAGCCATTCAGGGATCATTAAATGAATTTCGCCACAATTCATTTCTCTTAATGAATATTTGGTCCACTTTTCATTCCATTGATGAAATATTCACGATCGTCCTGCTCACTCCCTTTGTTCCAAAATGGTTATACATATAATACCTTTTTCCATCAAGTCTATGGCATATTATTATCAAAAACGAACATGACATCAGTACTTATCACTTTTTCTATATTGTTATGCCAAAAATGACATTTCAACCACTCAATTCACCCCCTCCTGTTTCTTTTTGTTGCTCTTTTTTCACTATTCCTGACTCCGAAGAGGGAAGTAAGTCAAGACCGGCATTTTTTCCAGTAAGCGATTCAATGCTCGAAGATGAGTAACCTGACTTCAAAAATCTCAGGCTTTGCTAGGCCGCCGCCGAGAGTTAAAACCACCACCAACACCTGTTTGGGGAAGCCGCGGTCTCTCGACGTGGAGGGTCCCCTCTGGTCTTTTTTTCCTCTCTAGGTCCTCGTCTTTTTTGTCCGAGTTTTCGTAGCCGCTGCTGGCAAAGAGGTTTTGCTTGATCCTTTTTGAAAACTGTGACATTGTGTTTTTTTCTTTTCTTTTTCTTTTTTTTTTTTTAATGAAAAGGGATAAAGGTGAAAACAGGGACAAGCAGGAAATGGAGAAGACACCTCTCCGCTCTTTTTCAGTCTTCTATTTATACTATTCAGTTTTGGATATTGTGACTTGTTAACCCCAGGATAATGAAGCTGTTGCCCGATAAGACTATTTCTCCTTGGAACAATCATCAGGCAATGCCATGTTCAAGCAAAGCCATGTTAAAAAAAAGACTAAACAGCCCACTTTTTTCAAAACCCAGTTATTCACAGTTCCGAAAATCCCAAAAGATATCTCTTTTACAAACCAACGGACATTTATGCCGGATTATTAAATATTACAATTTTATCAACACCCTTATTGACACTATGCGAGAGAGGGAAGTGCTTTTTTTCTTTTCTCGAGCGGAGTTCTTTGGACATGATTTTTTCTCGATTTTGTTCTTCCTTAAAAGTTCTTTTCTCGGAGGAAACATTTTAACCTTAGACCAGACATTTAATTAATCCCGAGATTTTTTTTTTAATTATTTAATTATAATTCCAATTGATACGAGAACCTTCATTCTCATAATTGAGAACTTTTCTTACTATTTCGCCTCATCCTTTTAACCCCCTTTTAGATTTCTAATATTCCTCCTTTCTTTTCACTAGATTCAGGCCCTTTGAGCACTGGGTTCTCCGAGACTTTTCCACCTCATCAATTTAAAACCTTGCTAAACTTAATAAAGCGCTTTGAGTATTAACACACGACAAGTTCTCAACAATCGAATTGTAATCCCGCGAACGACCCTCCCCTCCAGTGACTTCCAAAATTTCTGATCTCCCCGTCCAACCTTTTTTATAAACGCTTTCACTACTCCATTCACATCCTTATACCCAATTTGAGATCACTGCAATTATTTTTGGTTCTTGCTTTTGGTTCCTCGTAAAGTACACACGTTGCTTCCTGTAAATACATCCACCATAATAAATTTTTTTTCATCTTCCAATCCATCTGTTCAGCTGTGGCCTCGAATTTCATCCATCTTTCAGCAAAGCTACATCCCCATTGTTTTTTGGACATTACTAAGCAGAGCTTTAAAACTAGACCTCTCTATCTCCAACTGGTATTAACTTACATTCCGTTAAATTTCTTCTGTAACTGTCGCTTTTGGTACTTTTGCTTTGGTGCTTGCTTTGGTGCTTTTTTGCTTTGATGCTTGCTTTGATGCTTTTGTTTTTGATGTTTTGCTTGGGATGCTTTTGTTTTGGATGCTTTGCTTGATGCTTGCTTTGGATGCTTGCTTTTGATGCTTTTGTTTGGATGCTTTTTGCTTTGATGCTTGCTTTGATACAGGCCTGCTTGTTGTAGGGCTTTGACGTTATACTTGTTGTTCATTTTTGCACAAAGGTTGGCTTTGAAGATGAGAATGAGAGTTGGGTCAAGAAGTAAAACGTGGTCATTGTCTTTTTAGTAACAATGTCAGCAACGCACTCCCTCCATTTATACTTCCTCCCATTTTAATAACACCCTTCAGTTTTACATCCTGTTGCGCCTCCCTATCCTCACCTGCCTTTTTTCCTTCTCTTGAGGCATGAGAGAATTTTCCTCCCCTTTCTAGTCAAGTAAAAAATTCATCTTGCCCTTAAAACTTTTTTTTGCCTCCTTTTAATTTCCGATTGAATGATTTTGTCTGGTTTTCCTGATTCCTGTTAAAAAAGAGAACTTTAGTCCTATTTTTTTTTTCACTTTTGTTCCCCATTTAAATGTTCCGTTTCACGCATCATTTTTTCCTTTCTTCCCATTGAAAGACTTTTAATCCATCAGAGTTTGTCCAGTTTTAAGCCCCCTTTTATTCCGAAAATTTGATTGCCTAAATTTTTTTGATTTTTTACACCCCTTGTATACCTTTTATCTTTTTGATTTATTATTGCCTATATATTATTCTTTACTACATCCCTTTAATCCTTCCTTGCTCCTTTGCAGCATAACACTTAATCCATTATAGCTAGGCACACGCTTTTAACTTTTCTGATTTTTTTACCCTTTCCTATCCTTTTTTTATCCTTAATCTCCCCTTGGAATTTCTCAACACTTTTAGTCCAGGCCTATTTTTCCCCCCATCAACCTTTCCATTTTTATCCATGCCCTCCCATTTTTTTGACCAAACAAGCATATTTGTTCTAAAGGCCGAGGGGGCACCTTTAATGACCAAACCTTTTTCTTTTTTAACCCAGTGTGTTTTTTTTCCCTCCCTTGTCTATTTTTTTTTTTTTAATATTTTATTTAAAGGCAGCAAATATCAGTCTTAAACCCTATCATATGTCTTGACCCCCATGATGAGAACCTCCACCCTGTTAACATCAGTGTGATTGATCGCCTCCACAGATCCTTTTTTTTTCTCCCAAGTTCATCTGAACATTTCATTACAAGCTTTTGTGTTTCTTACCTTTCCATCATCTTCACCCTCTTAGAAAATCCCTCTCGGCACCCACAATAAAAATCACTGTAAACAGTAAACTCCTCGTCGGTAATGGTCAATCAATTGCGGGAGAATTTCATTCCCTGACCCATGGCTTCCCCAACCCTCAACAATCCATTTGAAATGTCCAAGATATTAATCCGAAAGCATCGTCCATACTTATAAATTTTTGATTCATCTTTCCGAGCGGGGATAGACTGGCATCAAACACCAAACGTCCTCCATCAATGATAACAACGCCATTAAAAAGATTCGGACGATTAATGTGGCTCCATCCGTCTCCCCCACATAGTGTTTTCGCATCCGACACCCCAAAAGCCCGTCGTGACCACCCTCAAGTTCTTGCCCCTCATTGCTCCCCTCGCCACTGTTGGAATGTGGTCACTGTTACGGCTTCGATTTCCGATAGTGATTCTTCCGACCTTCTTAGTCTTGACGGTACTTGGACATACTTATGTTTCATATTTTGTACCCATAGACGGCTCACAGCTCTTGTAGTCACGAATTGTACTTTTGAATCAACCCCCATCCTCATCCAGACCTGAAGAGTTCTGTTATTCCTTTTTGAAGACAAACAGTTCTTCCAAAGTCTTTGAGAAGGATCCTTTTGTGCATCTCGGGTATGTTCTCCAATTTTTGTTTATTGATCTTTCTGTTTTTTTGGTCAACTCCTTATGGAGAATTTCAACCGACATAAGTTTTCCTTGACTTCCCTCAGGGATCCATCTTCCATTCTTTGATTTTTTCTTTTTGGCGTCTCCCTCTACTTGATCAGTGAGTCTTTTTCTTTTTTTGGCGTCTGCCTTTACTTTCCCCATGAGTTCTTTCTTTTGGCATTCCCTACTTGATCAGAGAGCCTTTTTCTTTTGGCATCTCCCCTACTTCTGATCAGTGGAGTCTTTTTCTTTTGGTACCCCCCTACTTTGATCAGTGTGAGTCTTTTTCTTTGACATCTCAGAAAGGTAAAACATAAACTGAACAAAGTGTGTTATGTCAGGAGTATTGCACACTTTGCACCCTTCGATTTTCATTGTACTTGTAGTAAGTTTAGTTTACCTCGAGGTTTAAAAAACGGATCAGGTTTTATCAAAATGGGAATAGTTCTCGATGATAGGATTCTTTTATAGCTTTTTAATGATTAATTTTCGATTCCGGGTAGCACTTTCATTATTAATCCCCACTTTGATTATTTTTGTTTCCAACTAGATTATGGAAAAAATACACAACCACCTCCAACCTTTTTATGACCCATTCACCTCTACATAATACTGCTTTGACCTGAGTCTTTTTTCTTTCCCAACCGTTGACCTTGAGCGCCTTTTTCCACCTTCTACGGAGTTTGCCTACCGCCCTTGTAATTGCATAATTACTTGATGGTCAGTTCATAGCTCCCATATTCTTTTATGCTTTTCTTTTTTAGGGCCCATACTAGTGGCCAGATCCCTATCAACATCTCAATCCTTTCATCTTTTTTCAACATTGACTTTGGTCCTCTCGAAGTTTTGAAAGAGGCCTCTAACTTTATTTCAATTCATTTGCCGAACATGAGTCTAAATAAAATTCCATTTTTACTTTCCATTTTCAAGCCTTGATTCTTGTCTCGGGAAGTTTTGATTTCCCTTTCTTCAAATCCATTTCATTTTTAAATAACATTTCTTTGTCTGAAGTTTTGAGAGCTATTTCCTTCTTTTTTCCAACATCTTTCATTTTCAAACAATATTGACTGGTCATTGAATCCAACTTGCCAAGCCTTGTAATATTAAGTTCCCCATTTTTATTTAAGTTTAATAACCTTCAGCTTTTTTCGTTATTATTAAGCTATATATTATTTCATTTCCCTTATTTGATAATCTTTTCAGCTAAATCCATTAAGAATTTATTTTGTCGCTCTTTTAATTTATTACCCAAATGTTTTAGCCTTTTCCTCCCCAAAACCCCATAAACATTTTAAAAGACGACCAATTCCATGGTCGATGCCATTACTATTTGTTCAATTTTAATGAGCCTACATTGCTTTCCTTTGATTCACGCCGTCATTCCTCCCCCAGCCTCAAACATCTATTCAGCTCCCCACTGCCTCCATTCTTTTATTTCAACTCTTAAATTTTTTTAGTTCCTTTTCAAAATAGTCTTTTTTTCACACATACTTTCTGCCTCATCTAAAGATCATTCATCATATCCTGACTCCCCTAGTTGATTTTAAAGTGATTTGTGGGAGGGTCTTGAACATTAAGAGTTTCTGCATCACTAATATCGAGAAAGGTCATGTCAGAGGGATTCAAACTATCAGATTCTCCCATTCCTGCGTTGAATAATCCAGTAGTCCAGGGAAATAGCTCTTTTGAAAATCCTGGTCTAAATCATCGTATTGCTTTATCCTTTTCAGCCAGAAATGTTCTCAACCCTTGGTCCATCATTATCGCGTCAATTCCATGTATCGAGCGAAAATTACACAAATATAGTCCTCTGAATCCATCTTGACCAGTTAAAGCTTTTGACATCATTGAAATGATCATCCAGCCGATGGACACCTTCTTAATTTCTCGTTCCTTCATACAACGACTCGATTTTTGCTATTTACTTTTTTGAGCTTTTTTTTGTATGTTCTTTTTTTCACTAGCTTTCCGTAATAGTTTTGTGGCCATAGCAACACTCATTTTGAACTCAGTGTCAACAAAGTCATCTTTTTCGTCGCTTGAGATCGTTTATTAAACTGAGATTTTATTCAACTGAGTTAAAGACTCTATCACAATAAAAAGAAGCCTTTATCTTTTCTTTTTTGTTTTTCTGTCAGAAATCTGTTGAACATAAGCTTTAAGATTACCATCTCGACTCCGGACAGGACATTTTAATGGACTTGATACCAGGGGATTACAACGTTTCAGAATAGATCAGGAAATTCCTTAAATAGACGAGAATAGGTGTGTGAAATGATTTGAATATGGCAGAAATAAAGTGTGTGATGGGGGAATCCATCGGCCTTTTTATTCATGCTATCCTCGATGCTCACATGTCCCATTGCCCTATTCTTTTGATATTTTTTTTTTTTTTGATTTAGGCCTCCCTCAAAAGCTCCTCAACATATACCCCCACCCCTGCACCCGAACTTCTACATATTCCTTGCAATACAAATTAACCTGAATTACATTTTTAACACAAACTCTCAAACATACATATTACATCTTTTTTGAACGTAATTTCGATACTTCAGTATCAAGGTGTAGCTTGAACGCCATGCAACCATTTTTCATTTTTTGCTCCTTTCTCCGCACTATCATTTTAGAAGGTACTTTTGTTTTAAACTTTTGTCACCCTAGCCATGTTCTAACCCTTTAAAAATACATGCTTACATTATGAGTCAACAACTGGTTATGTCGTTCTTCAGTCGTCCCCCCCATTATTCTATTATTAAATCACTCTATTTCACCTGTGTTATTATTATTATTATTATTTTTTATTGATTGAAAAAGATGTCCATTCTATTCAATTTTTACGTTTATCCGACTACTGAATTAATTCACGTATGAATTTCGATGCGTTCAATATGAAAGTCTTCTATTTCACTAACTAAATTCACTTTAAACTCATTCGTGCTCGGTTTACTTTATCTATTTCTAATACACCACCATTATCTCATTTTGAACTCTTTCAGATACCTTTTAAAAACAATTTTATTCACAAAAAATAGCCTCATCCCCACTCAATGACTGAACACACATTATAACATCATTCCCTGCCTCGCCTTCCTAAAATTTTCTTATCCTGTGGACCTTTATTCATCATTTGATTTTAACCTCACCCCCCATCTGTCAAATTCTCGGCATCAAAATCCGACACTGAACATCCCTCAATCAATCTGATGGCTTATTTTAATTTTTTACCCTTAATCCCCCTAAAACCCATTCCCCACCTCCTATTTTGACCACCAAGGTCAACGGTCAGCTCACAGTTGACCAAAGACCTCAGACCCTTTCAAACATCATTATTTCGAAAACGCCAATTCCTCGGAAGACCCCAAATTACCAAGCTTTTCATCGAGAAGTTCTATCAATGATTCTTCCGCAGAATGTCATCAGCCTTTATTCTTGTTATACTCCTAGACTAGTTTGGTTTGTTGATGAGAACTCGTTGCATAAGTACCCGGACTCTCCCATATTTAAGCAAAATACTTAATTAAGTCGAGGACAAAACTTTTTCCACACAATCCTTCCAACACTTGTACACTTGGGACTTTTTCGTAACACCGATACCTTCGCCTATTAGTCACCAACCATCGCCCGCTCCATAAAGAAAGCGTCAAGACATCAGATACTTTTTGATCTTGAAAACGATTTTATTCTGCTCAGTGATGACCTTAGAACAGACAATAAGAGACAAAGGAGATCTCCAACCGACGCTACACTAAGGGGCGACCTTTGAGGATGCTACGGAAAAAAAAGATACAAGAGACTAAAAGGATGAGGGGGCTGATTTCCGACAATACGACTTGATAAAAGGGTAAGGAAGAGAACATGAAGGAAATAATCCATCTTTTCAGCCATGCTATGCACGTATAAATCTCATAGGAAGAATCCAATCCGATTAAGATATTTAGAATGCAAAAGTTATAAAACGAGTACCAATATTTTTTATTTTTTTTTTTTTTTTAAGCTAGAACACTGATTGACTATCTTTATCTTTACTACTGGAAAGCCAGGCATTTATACTTTGGAGTACCTACCTTTTAAATTCAATCATTAATTCACATCCAACACAACTATCATAATTTATTTTATGAACCCATCGTTCAGTAGCCCCTCCCCCCCCTTATGCCCTTTTTTCTATTCACCAAACAGGTTCAGAAGCGTATGGTCTGAGCTTTTTCCTTTATGATCCATTACATGAGGTTACTGCGGAAAGGACTGTTAATTCTCCTCAAACCACAGTTACTAGCATCTTATATTTTAATTTTAGACTGAGGCCACATGACCTTTTGCACAAGACCCCCTTAAGCACGTACAAACCTTTTGTGCAGACACTAACGCACGGTGTACAGAATTTTATTTTCAGTTACATGATAGTGCGTTATCACACAGGGGCTCTCATGCAAAGTGACCTCCTTTTTTCTCAAATTGCGCACGTCATCTTCAATACCTTTCATGTTCTTTGACGTTTTCGGTAGATGGGCAAAACCTGCCTTCACCCCCTTTTTTCCCTGATCCCCTAAAAACAAAGCCTTTTTACTTCACATTATGCCACAAACCATAACAGAACTTTTTGGTATTTTATATTGAAAGAGTTTTTTTGACTCTAATGACCACAATCCTAATCACTGCTTTTCATTTATCGACACTATATTTCCTAAGCATCTGTCGACCAATTTTTCCCAAATTTTCTGCAGCCAACAGAATAATTTCCCTCTTCAAATCCAAGCATACAAATATTATTGATCCCCAAGAATAAAAGTGTTAAAACCACTCACCTGAGAAAAATACCACACCGTCATTGAAGCTTCAAAGAAATGCCATTTCACGGACACTACTTTTACCTTCAACATTGAAAGAAATCCCGACTCCGAAATGCATTATTCTATTGTTCTGCCGCAACAACTGCCAAATTTGTGGTCGATAGTTTAATAGCCCATATTTACGGCTCTGTTAAATCGCAATCCATGTCAGACCGTATCCATAGCCACAGATTTTTTGATCCAAAATTTTGAGAGAGTAGATAGTGACTCGTCAACCTGAGAGATCTCAACGGACAGGCATCTGACGACTACAAACATTTCAATATCACTCTCACCAAAACCTTGGTTAATCTCCCAGTTCCCGTGTCCGGTCCCCAGCTTTGCTCTTCCCCCAACTCCAGTTAAGTCCTTTCTCCAATGCCTCACAACATATAGTCGATTTTTATCAACTTCATCCATCCACCCCTATCAAGAAAAGATATCTTTTGACCCATTTATTTTCCTTATCCGTTTTTTTTTTTTTTTTTTTTTTGTTTCTAATGATAAAAGTTTTTATATTAAAAATTCTCCGTGACTATCAATTTTACCACAAAGTTTCTTATTTTCATAATAATTTAATTATCAGCTATTAGATTGTTGGGGAGCTGTCCATGTCCTTACACGAGGGTCGCCTGTGTACGTGAACAAGAGGACGCGCGAGGCCATTGACGAGGAACTCGAAGGCCAGACAAGATCCCATACGGTGGAGAGAATTGCTAATGTCTGGTTAGTGGAAGTAGTTTTATTATTATTATTACTATTATTTTTGATGAATACCAAAATCAAGTCCGGGCATACAACACTTTCGCCGAACACTCTGGTTTCAGCTCTACCGAGTGAGTTATTTTACTTCGGTCATGTTCACGCCGCCATGGGCTTTTTAAAGATGGATAGATTCCAAAGAGAGTACACGCCATCGACCGAATCCGGAAGCCTTCTTTTCTGGACAGTAAAATGGACCTCGTTCTTGTTTCAGGAATGGTCCTGAGAGCCTTTGATTACGCAGTGTGTTCCATCTGATCCAGAGATTACAGAGCTCATGTCTACTGTACCTTTTACCGTCGTTCAAGTAATCAAAGCATACATTGACCTTGTATTCAATAGACGTTTCCCTTCCTGTTGATAAAATGTAACAGATCCAAGGACTATTCTCATGACCCCTTTTCCCCACATTCTCCGACTTGAATTATTTTATCCACTTTCTATAATCCCTCTCCACACTCCCCTTCAAAGCTGGTGTGTCTGATATACCCACACTTTTGCAACAAGACGATCCTCGCTCCAGATAGAAACTGTCTAGTTTTTCGTTCTGTTGTCCCTCATGTTTGATGTTCTAATTTCGTATATTTATTTTATCTATTTTTGATTTTACCACTTTTTGAACAAAGCCCAGAATGATCATTTATAAAAACTGGTGGTATCCTTCATAGAAAGTATCCACCGGCTATCTTTTTTTTTTGATTGCAATAAAAAAAAAAAAAAAAAAGGAATATGTAACCAGATATTTATAACGACGCAATTCCTTTTGGGAACCATTTAAACAGTCCGGTCAAAACCCTTCTGCATCACACATAGTCAGAATTCATGCGCAAATGAGGACTTTATTTATTTATGTATTTATTATAAACCAAAATGGACTCCCTATTACTTTGTAAAGAAAAGAAAGAAAGAAAGAAAGAAAGAAAAGAAAAAAGAAAGAAAGAAAGAAAGAAAGAAAGAAAAGAAAAAAAAAAAAAAAAAAGAGGATAGTCGGTATTTATCACGGCATTGCACACAATGCCCAGAACGCTACCCCGTGCTCTGCCCTGCTCAACTGTTCAAACATGGATGGTTGTTGTAACTATATCCCGCTGGGGATGGTCCGTTAGTTGGGAGATAATGACAAGGGTCTCGTACTTTGGACTCGTGCCATCAAAGAGGTTCGTCAAGATGACGCTGTCTTCACAGGGGTAGTACCTTTCGATGACTGTCCCATCATCTCCGACTTGTCCGACTTTCCAGTGCCAAGACTTGGCTGTGTCAAAATTGGTAGAAGAAATCTTTTGGGTTCTGGTAATGTACGCCTTTTACTTCTCCAACTCTCATTGTCGAGCTCCGTATAAATGACAATATTACTTTCAACTTTTCGACCGAGATGTTCGTACGCAACGATGACTGACCTTTCCCCGATCTGTTTCAGCTTTGTCTAATGAATGGCGAGAATTTCCCATGTTAGGCATTTTTTTTTTTACACCGTTTCACCCACAACAGGACCGATCCCTCAACCCCAGATACACATACCCTTTGGCATCGGTAGAGTCACACTTAGATAGTGGTCAATCCAAAAACCGTAGACTGACATTTGGGATGTTCTTACTAAAGGGAATCACCAGGATAGCAGGCCACCTTTTACCACTGGCCTCCCTCCCCTCCCCGGAGCTCCCGAGATCCACTCTCAGCTCCATTCCGTAGTCCATTCGTTTGAGTCCTACCGGCTTGTTCTGAAACGCTATTGAGCAAATGCTCGTTCACCCCTTTTACCTGCTCATCGAGTCTTCTCCTTGACCTCGACATAGAATACAGACTTTTGTGAGCCCAATCCTTTCTAATCAGAAACCCGCTCGTCCCCTCGACTTTTGAGCTCTATTCTTCCAAAAACGGCCCCCATTTTTTTTCATACCTATTTTCACCTCTCTGACCCTATTTCCGTTTCTACTTCGTTTCCCTTCGTTCCCTCGTTCTACTTTCCCATGATGTCCTAACGGTCTTGACGGTGGGACAGAGGGAGGGCGCCAAACAAAGTGACGCTCCGAGCATTATGCATTACCACACACACACGTTTGCCTGCACGCACCGTAGCTTTTTAAAGTCCTGATGGTGACTCTGATGATGGATTTCCTTTGTGAGATGGATATGTCCCAGAGTTCGATTTCCTCCCTTTTTTTTACCTTCCTTTCCCCTCCCTCCCTCCCTACCAACCTGGGATTTCCCTTCCCCTCGCTTTTTCCTCCCAAAAGCTCAATCCCCTTGATTTCGCTTTCCTTTATATAGTCCCGCCCTTTGACCCTGAAGCCTTGATTTCCTTTCCCCTACTTCCCTCCTTAACTGCCGCCCTCCCAGGGTCTTCCTCCCAGAGGAGAATTTATAAGAGGGTTATAACTGGGCCAGGCAGCCAAGCGTTCATAGCGACGTTGCTTTTTTGATCCTTCGATGTCGGCTCTTCCTATCATACCGGAAGCAGAATTCAGTAAGCGTTGGATTGTTCACCCACCAATAGAACGTGAGCTGGGTTTAGACCGTCGTGAAGACGGGTTAGTTTTTACCCTACCGATGAAGTGTTGTTGCAACAGTAATTGAAGTTGGGCAATGAGAGAACACTTCATTCGATAATTGGTATTTGGGGCCCTGCCTGAGCAGGCAATGACCCGAAGCTATCATCCGCTGGATTATAATGAACGCCTCTAAGTCAGAATCCGTGCTAAGAACGCGACGATTACCGCCTTTTCCGATATTAGTTGAATACGAATAGGTCTCGGCCCCGAGTCATACTACGTGGGGAGGTCTCGCATTGGCGGAAAGGCTGTGTGAGGCACCTGCTTTTTAAAACAAAAATATTGGAAGAGATAAACCATTGCAGACGACTTTTTATGAACAGGGTATTGTAAGCAGTCGAGTAGCCTTGTTGTTGCAGCGAGCTGCCGAGATTAAGCCCATTGTTCACAGATTTGTTTTTTAAAAAACGATTCTTCTTCTTCTTTTTATAATAAAAGAGTAAAGATCAGAGAGAGATCATTGTCTTTGTAAAAAGGGCGTGCCTTTCCCTGTCCTCAATAACAACAACAATGCCAACCACCCCTGCCCTCAACCACCTCACTTCCCTTCCTCCCTCGACCCTGAATTCCTTCCCTCTCTTTTTGTTCTGTTCCCCTCCCCTTACAACAACCCCATAACCAGCCTGAACACAAAGGAACTCCTTCCCTCTCTCTGGCGCGCTTCTTTGTTTTTTGATCTTGGAACACTGATTTTGTTGAGCCAAAGCTCGTGATTTTTCCAATGAACAGTTTTTGATATTGAAAATTGTTCTCTCTCTCTCTCTACCTAGGATTTTTTGTCCTTTCCTTTTAGCGTTATGTTTCTTGTCCCTCCTTTTACCACCTCACCTGTGGATGCCCTGTTACCCCACCTTTTTCCCCAATACGGTCATTGCCAAAACGCAAATCATTTGCAAAAACATTTTGCCTCATTTTCATCCCCTCCCTGCTAAACCCGAACCGCACTGCAAATTTCTGTATCCGTTGAGAATTTACAAGAGTGTTATATAGAGGTGTTAGAAGAGAGTAGAACCGAGGGGTGTTAGTTGAGAGTAGAGATGTTAGTAGAGTTTCAGAATGTGAGAGGTGTAGTAGAAATGTTGGTAGAGATATTAATGGAGATGTTGGAAGAGGAGAGGTTTCAGAGGCAACCAGCCGAGATACTGGTTGAGGCAAGTCGAGATTTGTCAAATCAGAAACGTGTTTCCGTCCTGCCTCCGCACTCGGACCAGATGTAGGGACATTGACTGCATGAACAGAGGGAATAAATGTCCGTAATACCGCATGACGCATCACCTCCACCTTCCGAGAGATATTTTTTTTTCTTGACTTTGACCGGACATTCGATCTGATCCGGTACCTGCGCTATGAGCGTGGGGTTTTTTTTTTTTGTCATTCTCTTTTGTTCGATACATTTTTTTTTTTTTCAGTCAAAGTTTTCTTGGCGTTAATCCAAATATTCTTCTTTTAGCTTTTCTTTTGGTTTTAGATTTTAGGGAGTGAAAAGATGATCTTTATTCATTTTTGAGTTTAATCGGCCTTATTTTTTCTTCATTCTTTCATTGCCAACCATTTCATATTTTAATTTTTAGTTCGCTCCATCCATTTTCAGCCTCTTTGATCTTTCCTCATCATCAAGTTCATCATTTCCACTTTTCATTTTTGTTTCCTTTTGCTTTTTTTTTTCCTTTTTTTTATTGTTGTTGTTGATTGTCCAAACGATTGTCGTCGAATACTACTTAAAATCGGGCCTTGTATTATTATTCGTCCATTCCTTTTGCCGAATTTTTCCATTAAAGCTGGGGAACAAGGCCCTTTTTCTTTGTCCCTTGGAATCGGCTCAACACCAGCCGGGTTTCTACATCCTCCTCGTGGCTATCCATGGAAAACTTCATATTCCCACCTTAAAACATAGTTCCTCACCATCCGTGTATTCAAAACCAAAAGTCGTTCTTTGACATGGATTCTTAAGTCTCTTTTCGACAAACTCCCCTCGACCTTTGCGTTTGGTGCGCAAAAGACCTTTTGATCACTGTTTCTCTAAATCCTCTCCATCGTCCTCTTCCAACGTCTTTGTTGTTCTCTTTTGTCCACGCGGTTCTCACATAGAGTTTCATCGTGGATTGTGTTTTGGAAGGTAGTGATGTAGGTGGGACATCATTCCTTTCACTTGATCGGGTTTCATCTATTAGCAATAGGGGTGTACTTTTGTCAGGTCAAGTTGAAAACTAAATTATAGACAATACAAATGCCTCCTATTTTTGATGTATGAGTTTGTAATTAGATGCTGAAATGTGTTGAGGACACCTCCAAGGCATTCATACCGCTTCTGTTGATGATGGGATTCATGGCTTGCTTGGCTTGCTTGGCTCGAGGCGAGTGATTTTGGTGGAAGGATTGATGGTGGAATAATCCCTGGTGGTAAAAAGATGGGATCGATGAATGGGGAATGCGGTGAAGGTATTTCTTGTCCAAAATGCGCCGCACCCCTTCCTTTTTTTTATACAACTTCTGTGAAAATGATTTTCCGCTCGTGTTTTCTTGAGTCTTTATCTGCTTTTGCCCTGCTTTTGCCTTGCTTTTGGTCAGGGAATACACTTCATCCCGCAATGCTCTCATGTTAGATCGGACTAGCATGTTAATCCGAGCGAAGCGCCTTCTTTTCGAAATAAATACCGCATACACTCTTTCTTTCTTCCCGAGATGTTTTTATCGTTCTGCATCCTTTTTGCCCATCATTAGATTCCTGGTGCCTGCGCCTTGGATGAAGGGGGTTTGACCACATCTTTTGGGGCCATGCGCAGTTGGGTCAAAGATTTTAAAAGAGGAGGGGTTGGGGAGAGATTCAATGATGACGGAGGGGCTAAAGGGTAGGTGTGTCTTTGAAGAGAATCTTTTTATTATTATTATCATATTTAGATGTGAATGAGGAGGAAAGGATTTCGTCCGTCGAAAGTAGAGTGTCTACTAATCCCGAGACGGCGATTCTCCACCTATCATTCTTGTCTGCATTGGCATTCCGTTGATGAATGTTTGCTTGAACGGCGTTGATACTGAGTCGCAGGAAAGATAACTTGATGCACAGAATCAGTAGAATTATAAGAATGGCCATATAAAAGGCGATTGTCTCAAAGATTATTTGAGCGATGATTGCGACATTGTAGATCATGGTGACGAGATCGGGATATCGTGGTGGCGAAGATGGACAACATGACTATTGAGGATGGTCAGATCTTGTTTGGATAGGTAAGGGACGAGGAGGAGGAGGAGGAGGAGGAGGAGGGAGGAGGAGGAGGCGGGGAGGAGGAGATGGGCCAAGAGAGGTAGATTGCACGAGATTGAGTGGGGCTCTGTGTTTCTGGCGTCTTTATGCTGGACGGATGGCTCGCTGGACGGATATGGATGCAACAAAGGAAGGATGAAATGGACGGGGTAGTTGGCACTGAAGGTGGATGGCAAAAGCCGGCGTTTGATACCGATTCGGGAACGATTACAGACATGGATGCTGCAAGCAGCTGAAGCAGGTTATTGAAACAGTTGATCTGTCGAACGACTATTTTACAACAACCATGCCAAGGATTCACAATTGCGTAATTGTCTCTGTCACAGACCCGGGTCGGGGAGGATTTGAAGAGGGCGCAGCAGGGAAGGGAAGGGAAGGGCAGGCGGGAGTGACTAGCATGCTAGTGCATGCTTCCTGTGCATGTCTTGTGCTCGTGCTTTTAAAAAGAGATGCACGCCCTTTGTGGCAAAAAAACAAATCACGCAAGAGGATCTTTTTTCGTGTGGGAGGTGCATCCATTGACGAGGGTTTTTATAAATGGGTGTCATGTTATTCAATCATAGACAAAAGCTTTTATTCCTATGGCGAGTGGTTTATATGAATGTGATTGTGGTGGGGTGGCCAAGACTTTTGATATTTCTTTTTTGTTTTCAGGATTCAGCAGAAGGAGCAGAGAAAGCAGAGGAGAGATTATAAAAAGACTATAAGAGAGTAGAAGAGACCATAGGAGATGGGAGAGACTATGGAGAGGAAGTCACGTGGTCACGTGTTTGTATATCTTTTTCCAAAGAGGCCCTCTGCTTGAACCCGAGCAGCAATGGAATGGTCGAGTTTTTTTTTTTTTTCATTCTGTTTTTGCTTTGGGGCAGTCAAGCAGCCATCTTTTTTTTTTCTCCCGAATTTGTTTTTTGATCTTGGTCTGACCTCTGACCTTAGTCCTTTTTCTTAGAGTCTTGATCTTGAGCTTAGTCTTTTTTTGTGGAGGGGTTCTGGTTTCATGCAGACCTTTCCCTTTCTTGTTAATCATTTCTTTCTCAGTAGCAGTCCTTCTCTAGTTGATTTTCCAGGACCTTTCTGATTGTCCAGTTCTCCTACCCCTTCCAGCTCCTTTTCTTTTGATTCCTGACTTTTTATCGATTTCATTCTGATCTTTTATGGATTTTTTTATTTTTCTATTTTTTCTTTATATTGCCTATTTTTCCGGATTTTAAAAAAGTTTCTTTTTTTAGGATTTTTTTTCTCTAGAACATTCCAAAATATTCCTTTTTTCAATTTATTTTGTTTGTCATCTTATTGAGTATCCCTGTATTTTTTTTCCTTAACCATCAATGCGACTCCACTCCATAAAGACTCCCCTCTTGTTCCTTATACAACATTGCTTTCTTATTCATTAAGTCTCATATTAACATTAGTATACTTTCACTGACGCTCGCAGTAAACTTTCGACAATTCGAGAATCGCCTCAGATGCGGCGGAAATCGATAATCTGTCTCCCTATGTCCTTTCTTGGTCGTCCTGCAAGCATTCAATGTTTCCATACACTTCTCTACTGCTTGTTCCAACTCCCTAAAATCAATATCGTTTAACTTTTTTTTTACTATTTTCCCTCATGTTCGAGTTTTGTCAGGTATGAAAGGCACCCCTTCATGGAGAAAAATAAAGATAATAAAAATCAATAACAGTCTCTATACTACAAAAAGAAGAACACAAACTTTTGTCATCCATTCAATATGCTATTGTTCTTACTCATGTGCTTTTAGTTGTTCGTTTCCTTAATGTTCATTTCGAATAAGAGAGTCATTGGAAGTCTGAATGAAAGTGGAAATGAAAAGCATATGTCCTGAATTTATATTTTCCACCTTTTTAAGACTTTCACCTCACCACCCCCTCCTTACCTTTCCTGAATCTGCAGTCCTTGCCCTGTCTCTTTTCCCCCAAGTCCACTGAGCCCGATTCGCGACGTAGTCTGCAAATGATGGCTACTATCAGCGAGTCGTATACTGTAATAGCCACCAGTGGCGAAAACCACACCTCCTTGTTCAACAGCCTTCTATATTTCGATGAACCATTTTTTCAAAAAAATTCCGTACTGTTTTGAGAAACAACGAGACTTTTTAGTTTTGCAATGAAAATCAATCACAAAGAAGAGAGGCTGAGAAAAAGAGGCGAAGAGAAAAGTCGAAAAGGAGGGCAAGAAGAGGATCGACATAGAAAGTGAAAAAAAAAAAATCAATAAACTATCAACTTGTTACAGGGTCATATGTATATTATTGTCCCTTAAAACCCCTATATTCCGACCACCTTTTTTTCATTGAATCACAAATTACAACGACAGTTTTAGTGGAACAAAGAAAAATTTATCCCATGAACAGGGGCTGAGAAGAATAGCAAAGAGAAAAGTCGAGAAAGGGGGGGGCTATTATGAATGTCGAGAAAAAAACGTGATAAAATGTCAAAGCCGTCTTCTATAAGTCTGACTGGTTCATTTACTAAATGTTAATATGTGAGTTGTTGTCCTTTTGGAACCTCATATTTTACCACATCATCTTTTTTTTCATGGATCCAAATTTTATGCATCCCAGCACTTTATTTTTATCTTCTTTTGCTCAACAACGATATCTCGGGTCCCAGACACTGCTTCAAATAAAAGAATAACCGCCAACTTTTTCAATTCTTTTCTGTTTTTTAGCATAGTCTTCGTCCAAACTCTCAGCTGTGCGTTTCCCTACATTCTTAAGTCTATCGATAAACTCAACATGTTCAGAGGGGAATATCTCGCCGAAATTTTCATCACCAATATTTATCACAACTTGACGTACTCCATCAGTGTCAACGAGTCCTCCTTGTCGTGTTGATAACTTGGAGGTCAGCACCGTCCATCTGGTCGGGTAGGCAATGACCATACTAACGTAAATTTTTCTGGACAAAAATTTGCAAAAAATCTTGAACGTGTTTTTGATCTTGGGTCCCGACACGGTGCTCAATGCATCCCTCCAATCACTTTCTGTAAAATTACTCGACTTTTGATACAGCTTAAACTGCACAAATACAGGCACTACTCTTACCCCATCGATTTGGATGAAAAAAGACCATGTCTGGACCTGAGGGCTTTGTCTTAGGGAAGAAAAAATGGTGCAACATCCTTGTTATTACATTTCGACTGATGATTGACATGCGCATCCATGAAATCCTCCATCGATATCATCTCATGAGTCGTCCCTTGTTCAAACCCTCGCTCCTTCCATCCAACAATTTCCACTTTCCCCACTAAAGCCTTACACATGTCAGGTACTGAGGGACTATGTGACCATTCAGCTAAAGTTCGCTTGCTGAAGGCTTCCTTGAAGGCACTCATCATCAACTGTTCAAACATGGTCCCGTGATCCGGAGCCGATGTCGTAAGTAGCATTCGTCTTTGAGTTGCCTTCTTGAAGTATGGGTCAATAGCAAAGAAGTAGTTTTCCACAGCCTTATACACAAATGGCTCATCTAGAGCAACAACGGCTTTGCCCTGAATAATCCGGATCCTTCCAAATGCACGTTCAACCAGCTCAGTCATTGTTTCATCTAACACGAGCTTTTCCTCTCCAAACATACATCGCTTGTATAAAAGAAGACCAAGAATATTGCCAATGGAATCGCCCACCACTTCCTTATGACTGTTGCATTTCTGTTGCAAACGACTGAGTTCGTAGCAGAGATTGCCTTTACGGTCCCTGCTTTTTCATAAGATGTCAGCAGTTCTTCCGTGTAATTGACAGCCTCCATCCACGTGTCTTTTTCGTCGCTTTTATGATCCTTTTTTTAAATATTTAAGTATACCCAATGAAATGGTAAGAACTCAATCCACATCCTCTAGTCCACATCCTCTACACCTGTACTAAAAGTTGTTACTTACCATGGCCATAATTGCCGGACGATATCGACCCGCCAACTTCTCGAACAATACATCCACTGCCCTCTGTGAAAAACTTCTATCCAGCGCCCGCTTTGATTCGTCGTCTGGGAGACTCTTCCGCATCCGATAAATATAATCCTTAATAGACTCCACATCAGACCATCCTAAAAATTCCATAAACTGAGTACGTAGTGACAACTGTGTCACGATTATTGTTCCTTCAGCTAGCTTCAATTCGCACACGAAAACACATCCGAGGCAAAACCAAATATTTCAATTACCTCAAACTTTGCAGAGCTATCTTTTCAGATCCGATCCTGAACCCCTGAACCCAGAAAAGAGTATTAATGCTCAAACCTGTTCCGCAGGTAATAAGTGTAAGCCGCTGGCCGTCGACATCTCGCAATCCATGAAGAACAGGTGAAAGCAAAGGTCGCGGCGATTTGTCCGACGATGACATTGACTCAAAAAAACTTCTGAATTCATCACCAAGAAATTGCGCCTCATCAAGAACTAGAAGCAATCTAGTGCCGAGAGAAAACACTGGCTTGCATCCTTCTTGGATAAGAAGATTCCTTGTCTCTTCCAAGACTCCCTTAACGTATTCCATGAGGTCGCTTTCATTGTAGTGTCGAAGCTTAAATGTATTCTCGAATAGGGAGTTGAAAAAGTCCTCAAAAAGCACATGCGGGCATACTTGAAGGAGGGCCCATCTTGCGCTTGTAAACACTTCATTGCTTCCTTCAACATTAAGGCAGTACTTCAATACAAGAAGCCGAGATAAGAGGAGAAGGTATGTCATCTTCCTAGCATAAACATTATTGACTTGAGGATCTGTAATAAAAGACTTTCGATCACGATACAATTCCTTTTGAACGTAAGAGTGTAATGTCATCATGTCTGATGACCCCCAGTCATCGCTGGACGAGTTGAAGTAGATCCCCCAATGTTGATACAATAGCTCAATAACTGCTCGTGTCTTGCCACATCCTATTATTGTTGAATGGTTGATCATTTTCAATAAATATGCTAATAATATGTTCAGTTACCATCGTTCACAAGCAAACCTATTGGCATCAATTTCTACCTGAAACCCCAAACACTGGAATAACGGGGCGATTATTCTGCTGAACCATCTCCATATTATTGAAGCAGACGCAAGATTCGAGAGATTTTCTTCATTCCTCGAAGGTTTCGGTAAATCGAAAAGTAAACTTGGCCTCTTCTCTGACGGCCTCCCAAATGTTCGACGCCATGCACATGGGAGACCCCTGATTGGACCTTCCGTCATTGGCAAATCTCCTTCTCCCCTTACATATGATTCAAGGAAAAGCGCCACTCGCGATCCTCGAGCAAAAAAACTATCATAAATTCTTTCAACATTCTCTTCAATGTTTCCTATAAAATGAATCAACACTTTTAGTACGTAGTAAAACATGGTTCATTAAAACAAAATTGATTTCCTACTCACCAGACAACGAAGAGCTTGAGCGTGACATGGAAAGTGCTATTAATTTTAAAATAAAATTAGCTTTTGTAACAATCGTCTAATGGCTTCGAATATATACAGACTTGTTCTCTACCACTCAATAAAAAAAATGTTATACCTGGTCGCTGGATAATAATATGAACTGTTTTTTTTGGAAGGCTCGTCATTGAAGACCTCCGAGAATTCAAACCATTGGGTGAAGCTTCTTCTTCTCCTTCTCATCAAGATTGGCAAGACTAATGATGGACTCTTCCTCATCATCTTTTATTGCATGTTGACATGCCAAAGAGTGAGCTCATCAGCAGCGATTATCGTCAAACCGGGGACTCTTCTTTTGTCTTTACGAGGTTCTTGAGCTCCCCCAACTGTAGCAGTGCTCGAAGTGCTGATGGGAAAACTCGCAGTGTAGTCTCTCCATCAACAATGCAAAAAAACAACTTGAACATTTTTCATGACTTCCCCAGATGCCGTGTGGAATAGAAATATTGAGTTGACATGAGATAACAAGGGATAAGGAGAAACTGAGGAACAAGGTAGAGAAGAAAGATGACCATAATGATTTAAATTTTATAGGCAAAGACCGATTCCCCAGACAAGATCCCTGCAAAAGACATCATCGTCCCTCAAGATTTGCCACGCATTTGCCACGATGCAGCCCTTAATTTGAAGTTGTGCTCACAAAGCATGCATCCAAATCCGCATCCTTCCCCACCCAACACATTAGCATTATAACCAAACGAATTTTTTGGCCATGAAGAGCCCCGGAGACCAGGGAATTTTTCAGTTCAAGAAAGGGCCTACTTTTTTAAAAAGACTGTCAGCTAACCAGTAAGATTATAGACCGCGCCTATTCGGTGATTGAATGCGCCAGTTCGATGATTGAATGCGCCATTTCGATGTTCGACTGCGCCAGTCTGAATCCTGACTGCTTTTTTTCTATTTTACTTTTCTCAGTGAAGTTTCATTTTTTCCGCCTTCGCCTTTATCCTTCTCCTCACAATCCCCCGACTTTCAACTTTCAAAATGAACCAGTCAAGCATCGACCTTTTCTACCATTGACTACGATACTTTTATCGCTAGAGGCCCACCCTTTCTACCACTGTCAATAGCTGAAATTGATTTCTCCGACTCTAGTTTATCCTCCCTTAATTTCTACTTACTTCAAAGTCCCCTATCATTATAAGAGATTTCACACAGTCTCCAGATTGGGACAAATCTGAATTTTCGCTACAAAGGTTTAAGGATCTCCAGGGGACTCAAAGTAAGCCTTGCTTCTAGGTTTGCCATAAAGACTCTTTTGTTGGCTTCGCACTAAGACTGAATCGACTCTTTTCTTAAAACATATAGAAATTAATTGTTGGGACCAAAAAAAAAGGAGTGAATGTTATCCTTCCAACAAATGAATACATTGAAAATGTTCATGAAAACCCACCGCCGTCTAAAACAAAAAGTCACTGCTCTATGCAAAAAGACCTCTCATGTCCAAAAGAATGGAATGATGCTCTGATGAAGCGAATAATTCCCGATGTAATTCGCCATCACGGTAACCATGACCTTAGTAAGTTTAACTTTTTTTCACCCTCCTTTTACAAAACCAAATGCGAAATATTAATCTAATTTAATATTCTCTCCTTCCTAATTGGTTACCCCTAGACACATTTTTGGAGTCTCTGCAACCGAAAACCTGTTGCTCTATCTCGGACAAAATGGTTCATGGCAAGTAATAAAAATAAGGTCTTTGAAATTTTCCGTAATCGAGACTTTGTGTTAACCCAAGCGACTCCCTTTTTAGGACCCCACTTCATATGGACTTATTGGCCACGCCAGCATACAACCCTAATGCTATTCGCAAACAGTGACTCGTACACAATATGGTTTATGATTCATGAGAGTGACGCCCCAAAAAATGGACCAGCTTTACATCTTTTGGGTCAAGTCCCCTCACACGAAAAATTTTTGTATACCCAGATGACTTGGCAAAAGCAAATTTCCCAATTTATGTTGGGAAACAAGTCCCTGGTGATCTCGTGTATATCCCATCAATGTCATATCACCAAGTTGTAAACTTTGTAAGTTTGAAAATACCCTGATTTTCCAATACTTCCAATGTAGCCACAACTAACTGATTACTTTCTTTGTAGGGACGAACGACAATGAAGGTAGCATGGAACTCCTTTACATCAGAGACCATCGATTTGGCCATTAACAAAGTGATTCCAACATATCGACAGTATGTTCTTTTTTGCCGTCTTTTCCTAGCTTTTACACACCTAAATTTTTCTTTAATAACAGTGTCCTATCCACCACCTTCTAGATTTTTCCGTCCAGATATTTACAATACAGGAGAGATTGTTTTGCGCACATTAGATGGCTTCACTTCCATTTTAAACAATGAGCCCGAATGCAGAAAGTTCTCAAGAGAGTCTCTCAACAAATCCTTCCTAACCATTTTGCGACTCTTTGAAGATCTACTCCTGGGCGAATGGATTAATTGGGACTGTGTGAGTAACGATTCTAAATTTACTTTTCCTATTAAGCCCCTCAACCCTACAAGAACAGACATTGCGACAATCACTTGCGATTTTTGTCATGGAGTTATATTTAATCGACACCTCGTCTGCAATGAAAACACCTGCTTGAGAGGCAATTCGCCATACCATATTTGTCTTTCTGTTTTTCTTTGGGTCGAGGATGTATTCATAGATCATCCAGTCTCCAAATGAGAGAAATGTTTTCAGTCGGTTTCCTGCGATCGATTTACTCCAACGCTATCTTAACATGGAATAGATCAAACACGTCACAGCTAAGGGACAATTTTTTTTATAGGTAAAATACTATTCGCCCCCACTCAGTTTTTCCCTTTTACAGACAACCAATCATACTCATTTTGTAATTCTTTTTATCTTTTTCCTTCAGATCAACATCCTTTAACGAACCATACTGTATGCCTCGCTTGCTTATATCAGACTTCAGCAACTTATACACACAAACAAACAATCACACAAAAAAGTAAGTCTTAAAACCTTTGTAACTTCAACTGACTTTTTGTCATCATCTCCTTTTAACCATTTTTTTTTTTTCCAGTCTTGTCATCGCTGTAAAAAGAAAAAGATTCATTATGTCATGTTGTCATGCTCTCAACACTTTGAAAGTAAAGCTACGTGGCGGAAAAATCGGCCAGTCTTTAAATGCCGCCTTCTCTTTTGTGAGCGTTGTCTCTACAACTGCATGGGCAAAAGTTGGGTTGAGATCGCCAAAGTTCCGGATAGCCAGTTTTTATGTCCAAGATGCACAAAGTCATGCAACTGTGACATTTGCAACCATACACCCCAAGACATTCCAAGACTGACCGTCATTCCGTATGACAATCCTGCCGAAGATACAAGGAACATGGGCAGCGTCTCTGATACACTCAAGATTGATCGTGCTTTTAAAAGAATATCTTTGAAACGAAGAAAGACTGACAAAAGCAAAGACAATGAAGGGGTCGAAAATGAAAGTTCTTCTGATGATTTAAGGGAGAACACTTCTCATCCAATTAAGAAGAAGGCCATAATGGATTCAATCCAATCCGAATTCCAGGACCTACGGAATGAAGTTCAAGACTTGCGACAAAAACTCTCAAACATCGAGCATCTCCTGTATGTCGGCGCGTTAATGGTTTCATCAAACTCATCTCATGCTTTCATTACCTTATTCGCTAAACACTTTTTACTTTCTTGAACCTTTTACCTATTTTAGAACATTGCTCGTTCAAAGCAAGCACAACACCACTATTTCCAGTTCAAATAGGCCTTGAATCCTTCATTTTTGCCTTTGGCCACATCATCCCTTCTCCGCACTGACGACACATTGCCTCCAATCTACCATGAAAACTTCAAAATACAAACATTTGCAACCAAAAATAAGATGTGTGGACATCTCTTCATTTTTCTCGTATTTTAAAAAGTTGAGCTCCCCTACATACCTATTCAGTCATTCCCTGTGTCTTCTTTTTATCAGTCTGTGATAATTTAACTCATTTCAATTAAGTTACACACCTTCTTGGTATCTGTGGATTTTTTGGGTTCTGAAATAGAACTTTCCTGCAAGTTCAACTTGTTGCTTGTTAACAATTTCAGAAACAGGAACTGCCTCAACTTCTTCACTTCACCTTTTAAAAAAACCTTTTACAATCTTCACCTCTTCTTTCTTTTGACATTGAACACAACAATAAAATAGTCCTTTTTTTTATTGAACTAATCTTCCAATTCCTGTAATTCCAATTGCTTCTCAATAAATGTTCTCGCTTCCAAATTTTTCAAAAGCGTCTTTCCCACAAGTCCATATCTCCAACAGCTCAGCCCTTTCTCGTCGTCTATTTTACAACTCTCCCAAAACAAATACCTCTCATCAAAATCGCTCTCCGAACCAACGACAACAATTTTCTTTTTTCTCCTTGAGGACTTTATCAACTCTGTATAACTGTCAAATCTTTCCATCTCACTTTGCAAACATGAATGATAACTTAGAATGAATTTCTCTCCTAATTCGGCGGGTTCCCGTGGATAATAAAAACTAGACTGTTGGTTTGTTGATGGTTTCAGTATCCTCCCAATCGCTACGAGATATCCTCTTTCTTCTGAATAAGTTTCAACCTGAATTATCGCTTTCATCTAAGACACAATTCAAAGGGAACGTTACCAGTTTTCGTTACTTTCAGGTGTCACATATTGTCCTTTTCACCTGTTTTTGACTTCTGTTTGCCCTGCTTATTTGAGGATTAACAGCTCCCTTCGCAGTAACCCCATGCAACGGACCGTGCATAATCCACGAAAATAAGAGTGGAAAAAACAAAAACAGATGAAATGGAGAATACAACATCTTTTAATATTGCCCTTTTCACCTGGTTTTGACTTCAGTTTGCACTACTTAATTGAGGATTTACAGCTCTCTTCGCAGTAACCTCATGCAACGGACCGTGTATAATCCTCGAAAATAAGAGTGGTAAAAACAAAAACAGATGAAATGGAGAATATATTATCATTTTATACTCATACTGTTCCCTTCAAATCTTTAACTCCTATACAAATACCTTTCCTCAACCGACAATCTTGTTTCTGACTGCTTTTAAATTATGACTTTCTAGGTTTTCTTCCTTTCTAAACTCTAGCACTCTCCTTTTATACTTCTGCATTTTTACCAGCTATCCTTAAACACTTTTTACATAACATTTAATACTGACTCATCCTTTGTTTTTTTCCATTCTCAAAACAGCCCTCCTACCTTAAACCGTCGCTGATTCACTCAGGAATATCTTCATACTCCGTCATTGTCACACGAATCATTATGTTCCGAACCATCTCCATCTCCTTCCAGACATCAATTGAAAATTGTTGATATTCCCGCCTCAAATACTCCTTACAGCCCTTCAAATTATGACCACGACACTGGATTGTATTGTCGAAAAATCTCAAAGTCCAAAATAGCCAACTCTGATAACAGCGCAGTGATTTACAAAGTCCTAGCGTCTCACTCGGGTTTCTCCTGATAGTTTGACATACTAATCCCCCAAACATCTCTCCATGAAATCCTTCACCAAAACATCCTGACACTTCTTCCAGATCTCCATCATAACCCTCCTCAAAATTTCTTATTCTAACCAGATCTCCGTTTGACACACTCCTTCTAAATAATCCGGTTATCTGTTTAAGTTTACTTTGAATAACTCTCCTTCTTGACGCAACAAGAGTTTCTACAAATTTGATGTCATCAGCACTGACACCAATATACCCATTTTCTTTATACTCGTCAAAGCTCTTAACAATCTTTATCGTAGATTTCATTCGCATGGCACTTGAGCTCTAAGTATATAATGTTGTAATCCTTATCCATTTTAATTCCACTTCTCTTTCTTTTTTCTTTTTCTTTTTCTTTTTCTTTTTCTTTTTCTTTTCTTCTCTTTTCTTTTCTTTTCTTTTCTTTTCTTTTCTTTTCTTTTCTTTTCTTTTCTTTTCTTTTCTTTTCTTTTCTTTTCTTTTCTTTTCTTTTCTTTTCTTTATACCTCCACCATGGACGCGGTCATCGTGCATACCTATCATGCTATCTGAAATATTAGTCCACATTTATTACGTTTGTTTATGTCAACAACTCTTCTCTATTTATATAGGCGCGTATTTCTGTTATGCACTCTGTTCTACAAAATCTAACCCATCTTTCTCATGTCACATTTCTTTATGACATCATCAACATTTAATACATCTACTAAATATCGCCATTTTATCATATTCTCCATCAAACTCTGTGTTTTCATAAACAAATAAAAAACCTTCCTTGTCAACTCTTAGTCTCGTAATTTATTATAAGGTTTCATTCCATAAATCCCTTTTACACTCAATTCGAGCGACATTTGGACAAATATCCTTGGCTAAAAAAAGTATCTTGTTGACAAGTGTCTCTTTCGAATCTGAATCATCTGGAAAATCAATCTCCATATACGTTCCAAATGTTACATCCTTCACATTGGCGTTTTCCTTATATTTTAGATCCTCCGTCATCACTGATACCACGGCTTTTCTATCAATCGATTGGTCAAATCTATAGCCTCCGGTTAATGGATTAAAAATCCATTATCCAATATAATACTATCTTCAATCTCTCCAAATATCCACATCTCCTTGAAAAACACCTTTGTCAGATTTGGCTTAGTTAACACTATTCTCCTCCATGACAACAAATCAAACATTACAATTCCTAGACAAAGGGCTCTCAAGTTTATATTATCCTTCAGTGCCATGACAACCTCTGAGAGCATTATCCCGGATATGTCACTTTTTTATCTCCTCCAAATTTATCGCATCCCTCATTATCCTCAAAAGCGCCTGGGACTCCATTGGCTTCAGAGATCCTGATCTTGGCTCCTTATCGGCACTTTTCCCAATTCCCCTATAATCAGCGACCTCAGTGACGTAAAGTCTCCCCTCTGTCTCCAAATAGGCTACAAGTAATCTACCCAGACGTTGTTTATGACCTTCTTTCAATAGAGTCACCGTCAGATCTCTCACTTTACTCGCGTGTTTTACCATCTGGGTTAGAAAAACTTTCGCATTCAATCGTTTCGTCTGATATTAAAACTTCTCTCCATTTCAGATATTCCGTATCTCGCCTCCATTCACTATTAACCAAACTACATCCATCCAATGCTTTAACGTTTGACGGCAAACATCCCCCATTTCCATCTAGAACATCGGCTAATATTCTGAGTCGTATTTCCGGGATTTCAAATATATTAATGTCCATGTCTCACTTTTCAGTGTCTTTCTACAATTGACTGCCTTTCTCCTTTTTTATTTTTCTTTTTTTTAGGAATTCTATAATCCTTATATACTTTACTCTCTCAAATCTTCTCCAATACCATAATCTCTCTCTCTTTTTTTTACTATTTCTATCAATACCTTTCATTTTCACTATCTTTTTGCCTTAATCTTTTTACTTCAAATATCTCCTTAACTAAGAAAAGTTTCTGAGGTGATTTCGTCCATACGTAGCATCCTCTATCTCATCATCAAGTCCTTTCCCTATCCCTATTCCAATTCTGCTATGGCTATATTAAGAACTTTGACTGAACTCTTGTATAACCCCGAATGATTTCCCTATCCTTAAATATGAAGTGACAGTCCATTGCACAACACAGAGCCTCAATTATTTTTTCACAGTATCTCTTTCTTTGTTGATTTGTCGCTTCATTCCATTGTTCAATCACTCTACATTCACCTAATATAACACTTCCTTTCTCTGCACATACGTCATACTCATTCGAATCTTCATTTAAGCTTAATGCCTCAATTAATTCAAATTGTTTGATCAGTGGATCCGGCGAATAGCTTTTTTAAAATATTGAATACACAACCCCTGTTCAAGCTATCTTCCACTTCTCCAAATATCCAGATCTCCTCAAACTTTTACACTTACAATAGATTTGTTGTTGTTAAGTAAAGATTTCATAGATAGTAGATCAAAACAAACAGATAACATTCTAATTTCCTTTTAACTTTTTGATGTCTTTTCACAGCAAGGACAATCTCCCATAAAAACACGCCATTGATATCAACCCACAACTCCTCCAACTCCTCTGCTGCCTTTATCAATCGAAATACAGTGCATTTCTCTGTTACAGAAAGATACCTCCTTGTCTCTAAATCTGCCAGCCATCCAGCTCCCCCCATCCAATCCCCTACCCTCAAACTCTTCAGGTTCTTACATAAAATCCCCCCAAACGTTTGCGATAATATCCTTCCAAGTTGAAGATTGTATCCTGAGAAAAGCCTTGATGGCATGTCATCGATATTAAGTACTAAATATTTTACATAACATACGCTTCTACTGAACTGATCCATAAATTCTCTTCTGGTCCCAATTTCATCTGTAATTATTACAATTTCCCACCTAATCCTTTCCACATCATTTCTCCACTCACGATTAACGAGCGAGCACTTCACAAGATTGTTTTGTGCTTTCAAAAAGGATTCATCTACCTTGACATATTCCAAGACCTTGAGTCTTATCTCTGCTATACTTAATGCATCCATTACTTCTACTTCACTTATTCCCCGACAAATAGCCTTGTTTAATAGTTTTTTTTTTTTTTTTTTTTTTTTTTTTTTTTTTTTCACATCATTTCATTTATTACCCTTTAGATAATAATTATACTCCAATTCCTCTGTTACAATAAATATCCTTGTCAAGTCTACCATTTGTATAATTATACCTGCTCCCTTTTTAATTTCATCTAACTGTCCGTTTTCCGTCACAATTCTACCTGTAAAATTTGCAGTTATTCCATTAATGTCTGAGACATGGACTGTCCCAATATAATAACTTTTCCGTGACATTAATACTTTCCTCTTATCTTCAAGGAAAATGTAGCAATCCGTCGACTCTTCCGGAGGTATTTTACCTGTTATACAATAATACGCCTCTTTCACTTTTACTTCATTAATAATCTCTCTCTTACACCTTTCAACTTTACTAGTCCCGTTTATTGCTTGTATAGGTGATACAGAATGATCACTTCTTTTGTAAACTGTCCATATTTTTTTCTTCATTATCGAAATGCTCACCGTTTCAAGTCTTAATCCTTAATTTCTGTCCAAAAGCGTTCTATTTTATCCTATCCCAATTTGCTTTTGATTATTTCACTCCCCTCCTCTATAAATCTAATTAATCTCGACCAGTTTCCTTTTAGCCTTTGAATTTTAACACGCAAACAGTATACATATTTTTGCCTTACTTTTTTATACCTACTTTTTTTTCATTTAATTTCAATCTACATTCTTACTTCCAATGGATTTTATAGTCAACCAACTGACGTCTCACTTCTCCGTTGTGATTATTGCGCAAGATTCTAGGAATGTATGCGAGAGTACTTTCTGGACATGTTCTTCAGCAACAAAAACCTCTATAGCCGTCAGAATGGTTGACTCTCCACCAAATATGATACCCGATTACTTTAGAGTGATAGACAAGACGGAACGTGACGATAGTTTCGAACAATGTTTGAGAAATTGGAAAGAGGAAAAGATTTTTCTAACAAATTGTACGTTCGGAAGAGAGGGAGAGAGCAGCGGAGCTGAGGTGGATAATTGGGACGAATTCACGCAAAGGTTTTTAGAAAGGATAAATATGGAGGAGAAAAAAATGGTGATAGTGTTGCTTGGCGGGATTGCAAGGGGATTAAGGAGGTATGTGGATGAGACAAAACACAAGGTTGTGTTGGGGGAGCTGTCCATGTCCTTTACACGAGGGTCGCCTGTGTACGTGAACAAGAGGACGCGCGAGGCCATTGACGAGGAACTCGAAGGGCTAGGACAAGATCCCATACGGTGGAGAGAATTGCTAATGTCTGGTTAAGTGGAAGTAGTTTTATTATTATTATTACTATTATTTTTGATGAATAATAAAATCAAGTCCGCATACAATACTTTGCCGAACACTCTGGTTTCAGCTCTACTCGAGTGAGTTATTTTACTTCGGTCATGTTCACGCCGCCATGGGCTTCTTTAAAGATGGATAGATTCCAAAGAGAGTACACGCCATCGACCGAATCCGAAGCCTTCTTTCTGGACAGTAAAATGGACCTCGTTCTTGTTTCAGGAATGGTCCTGAGAGAGCCTTTGATTACGCAGTGTGTTCCATCTGATCCAGAGATTACAGAGCTCATGTCTACTGTACCTTTACCGTCGTTCAAGTAATCAAAGCATACATTGACCTTGTATTCAATAGACGTTTCCCTTCCTGTTGGATAAAATGTAACAGATCCAAGGACTATTCTCATGACCCCTTTCCCCCCCACATTCTCCGACTCGTTGAATCATTTTATCCACTTCTATAACCTCTCCACACTCTCCTTCAAAGCCGGTGTGTCCGATATACCACACTCTTGCAACAAGACGATCCTCGCCCAGATAGAAACTGTCTAGTTTTCGTTCTGTTGTCCTCATGTTTGATGTTCTAATTTCGTATATTTATTTATCTATTTTTTGATTTACCACTTTTTGAACAAAGCCCAGAATGATCATTTATAAAAACTGGTGGTATCCTTCATAGAAAGTATCCACCGGCTATCTTTTCTTGATTGCAATAAAAAAAAAAAAGAGGAATATGTAACCAGATATTTATAACGACGCAATTCCTTTGGGAACCATTTAAACAGTCCGGTCAAAACCCTTCTGCATCACACATAGTCAGAATTCATGCGCAAATGAGGACTTTATTTATTTATGTATTTATTATAAACTAAAATGGACTTCTATTACTTTGTAAAGAAAGAAAGAAAGAAAGAAAGAAAGAAAGAAAGAAAGAAAGAAAGAAAGAAAGAAAGAAAGAAAGAAAGAAAGAAAGAAAGAAAGAAAATGAAAAAAAAAAAAAAAAAAAAGAGGATAGTCGGTATTTATCACGGCATTGCCACAATACCTAGAACGCTACCCCGTGCTCTGCCCTGCTCAACTGTTCAAACATGGATGGGTTGCTGTAACTATATCCCGCTGGGGGATGGTCCGTTAGTTGGGAGATAATGACAAGGGTCTCGTACTTTGGACTCGTGCCATCAAAGAGGTCTGTCAAGATGACGCTGTCTTCACAGGGGTAGTACCTTTCGATGACTGTCCCATCATCTCCGACTTGTCGGGCTTTCCAGTGCCAAGACTTGGCTGTGTCAAAATTGGTAGAAGAAATCTTTTGGGTTCTGGTAATGTACGCCTTTACTTCTCCAACTCTCATTGTCGAGTCTACAATGACAATATTACTTTCAACTTTTCGACCGAGATGTTCGTACGCAACGATGACTGACCTTTCCCCGATCTGTTTCAGCTTGTCTAATGAATTGGAGAGAATTTCCCCCATGTTAGGCATACCCATTTTTTTTACACCGTTTCTCAATCACAACAGCGACCGACTTCAACCCCCTCAGATACATACCCCTTGGCATCGGTAGAGTCACACTTAGATAGTCAATCCCAAACCGTAGACCGACATTTGGGATGTCCTTTACTAGGAACGTCGCAGGATAGCAGGCCACCTTTACCACTGGCCTCCCTCCGGCTCCTGGAGTTCCCCGAGATCCACTTCAGCTCCATTTCTCCGTAGTCCATTCGTTTGAGTCCTACCGGCTTGTTCGAAACGCTATTGAGCAAATGCTCGTTCACCCGCTTTTTACTCCGCTCATCGAGTCTTCTCCTTTGACCTCGACATAGAATACAGACTTGCTGTGGTGTTCAATCCTGACTCTAATCAGAACCCGCTCCTCGTCCTCGACCTTTTCGAGCCCATTCTCCGTAAACGGCCCCCATCTTTTCATACCTACTAACCCTCTGACCCCATTCGCTCTACTCGCTCTACTCGCTCCCCCTACTCGTTCTACTGATGGTCCTAACGGTCCTGACGGTGGGACAGAGGAGGAGAGGCGCGTCAAACAAGGCGACGCTCCGAGCATGCTTACCACACACACACACACACACACACCTGGGCACGCACCGTACCTTTTAAAGTCCTGATGGTGACTCTGATGGCGACTTCGTGACTTCGTGAGATGGATATGTCCCAGAGTCTGACCCCCCTCCTCCCTCCCTTTTATACCCCCCTCCTCCCTCCCTCCCTACCAACCTGATTCTCCCCCCCCGTTACCCCCCCCCTTTTCCCAAAAAGCTCAATCCCCCATCTCGCTCTTCCCTATATAGCCCCGCCCCCACCCCGAAGCCTGAATTTCCTTTCCCTCCCTGCCTCCCAATAACCGCCCTCCAAATTCTCTTGCTTCCTAGAGGAGAATTTATAAGAGGGTTATAATAACTGGCTTGTGGCAGCCAAGCGTTCATAGCGACGTTGCTTTTTGATCCTTCGATGTCGGCTCTTTCCTATCATACTGAAGCAGAATTCAGTAAGCGTTGGATTGTTCACCCACTAATAGGGAACGTGAGCTGGGTTTAGACCGTCGTGAGACAGGTTAGTTTTACCCTACTGATGAAGTGTTGTTGCAATAGTAATTGAAGTTAGTACGAGAGGAACACTTCATTCGGATAATTGGTATTTGGGTCTGCCTGAGCAGGCAATGACCCGAAGCTATCATCCGTTGATTATGGCTGAACGCCTCTAAGTCAGAATCCGTGCTAGAACGCGACGATTACCGCCTTTTCCGATATCTAGTTGAATACGAATAGGTCTTCGGGCCCTGAGTCATACTACGTGGGGAGGTCTTGCATGGCGGAAAGGCTGTGTGAGGCACCTGCTTTTAAAACAAAATATTGGAAGAGATAAATCCATTGCAGACGACTTTTTATGAACAGGGTATTGTAAGCAGTCGAGTAGCCTTGTTGCTACGAGCTGCTGAGATTAAGCCCATTGTTCTACAGATTTGTTTTTTTTAAAAAAACGATTCTTCTTCTTCTTTTTTATAATAAAAGCTTGCTGCGTAAAGAAGAGAGAGAGAGATCATTGTCTTTGTAAAGAAAAAAAGGGCGCGCCCTCTCTGCTGTGTCCCTCCCCTCTACAACAACCTACAACCACCCTACCCTCAACCACCCCCTCACTACCCTCCCTGACCCTGAACACAAGAGGATTCCCTTCCCCCTCTCTGGCGCGCCCTCTCTGCTGTGTCCCCCTCCCCTACAACAACCTACAACCACCCTACCCTCAACCACCCTCACTACCCTCCCCGACCCTGAACACAAGAGGATTCCCTTCCCCTCTCTGGCGCACCCTCTCTGCTTGTGTTTCCCTCCTTTTTTCTCCTGTGTCTGATTTTTTTTCTCCGGGACTTTTTTTTTCTCTCGATCGCCCTTTTTTGCCTCTTCCCCCGCCCTTCCGTTGCCCCATTCCCGCCCTTTCCGTTTTTGATCCCTCCCTTTCTCTCTCTCTCTCTCTCCCCCCTCTCTTTTCCTGCTCCCCCCGGATCTCTCTTCTCCTTCTTCTTTTCTTTTTGATTCTCCCTACCTTGATTTTTCTTTTTGAAAACTACTCTACTTATTCTTCTCTTTCCTGATTCTCCTTCCCTCGACTCATAATCGTTGTTTCACAGCTCCTCCTCCGCTGCTCGTTTGAGTCGTCTCAATCGTCCTCGTCTTCAAACTCACATCGTTCTACGGCTTCACCCCTTAAAAGACGATCCACCTTTTTCCGAACGGCCTCAGCCCTTAAATGACGATCGATCTCTTTCTGAACCCCTTTTTCATCTGAACCAAGGACGATTCTGACCAAGTCCTGGACTGATACTTTTAAAACTCATCACATTCGATACCATTCGTAACCTTGTACATGATACGGTTTTCAAACCGAGTTTGTCACTCTTAATCACTCCCTTAAGAATAGCCATTTCACCTTCCTGAAGTAAATCCAACTCCTTTTCATACTCTCCCTCAAACTTGACTTCCCCCCCCTAACCCCGCTTTTAGATTTATCAAGGATCCCTTTTCGAATATAACGATTCCTTGCATAGGCTTGTGACGATGATATTATATAGTCTTGTGATAAAAACTTTTACCAGAGGCAGCCATTCAGGATCATTAAATGAATTTCGCCACAATTCATTTTCCTTAATGAATATTTGGTCCACTTTGTCATTCCATTGATGAAATATCCACGATCGTCCTTGCTCACTCCCTCGGTTCCAAAAATGGTTATACATATAATAATCTCTTTTTCCATCAAGTCTATGGCATATTATTATCAAAAACGAACATGACATCAGTACTTATCACTTTTCATATTGTTACGCCAAAAATGACAATTCACTAATCCACACCCACCTTAGTTTCTCTTTGTTGCTCTTTTTTCACTCATTCCCGACTCCGAAGAGGAAGTGTCAAGACCGGCCATTTCTTCAGTAAGCGATTCAATGCTCGAAGATGAGTAACCTGACTTCAAAAATCTCATCGCGCTCGCTAGGCTGCCGCCGAGCAGAGTTAAACCACCACCAACACCCAAGCTTGGGAAGCCGCGGTCTCTCGACGTGGAGGGTCCTCTGGTCTTTTTTTTTTTTCTCCTCTAGGTCCTCGTCTTCTTGTCCGAGTCTTTTCGTAGCCGCTGCTGGCAAAGAGGCTTTTTGCTTGATCCTTGAAAACTGTGACATTGTGCTTTTTTTTTTTTTTTCTTTCTTTTTGCTTTTTTAATGAAAAAGGGATAAAGGTGAAAACAGGGACAAAGGTGTGGAAATGGAGAAGACACCTCTCCGCTTTTTTCAGTCTTCTATTTATACTATTCAGTTTTGATATTGTGACTTGTTAACTCAGGATAATGGCGAAGCTGTTGCCCGATAAGACTATTTCTCCTTGGAACAATCATCAGGCAATGCCATGTTCAAGCAAAGCCATGTTCTAAAAAGACTAAACAGCCCACCCTTTCAAACCCAGTTATTCACAGTTCCGAAAATCCCAAAAATATCTCTCTTTTACAAACTAACGGAATAAATTACTCTTCCCTCTATCACACAAAACATCAACACTCACACACTCCGCTTTTTTCCAATCCTCATTGTCGACCTTACATCTCACGCAAACACTTCTACTTCGCCACATCTACTCTCTTCTCTCTCTCTCTCTCTCTGCTTTTTCTTCCTTTCGTTTTATTCTCCCTGATATTTCTCTTTCTAACTCTTACCCAAATCACCTTTTTCTTCGCCCTGTTTGTCAAAGCCTTCACATTCTCCTTTTCTATGTCCTCAAAAAACCATTTTCAGCATCTTCTTTTTTCATCACTCAAATCATTTAAGCATTTTTCCCTTTTCATCAATTGATTTTACAGCATTTCTCCCTTTTCATCACCCAAAGATTTTACATCCTCTTTCCCTCTTCATCATTTCACAACCTTTACACCCCTCTTTTCTTCCCTACCACTCTTATTTTATTTAGTCCTTCCATGTATTTGATTGAGAACCTCTCTCATCTTACCAAGTACCTCTACTATCCTCGCCTCCTCCTCTAATTAGATTCACCCTCTTAGAGATCTCCTCTAGGCCCTTGTCGAGCACTTCTTTCTCCGAGCTTCCACCAAATCGATTTAAAACCTTGCTAAACTCAATAAAGCGCTTGGAGTATTCAACACACGACAGTCTCAACAATCGAATTCGCAATCCCCGCGAACGACCGCTCCACCTCCAGTGACTTGCTTCGATCTCCCCGTCCAACCTTCAATATTTTCATAAACGCTTCTCACTACTCCATTCACATCCTTATACTCCAATTTGGAGATCACTGCAATTATTTTGGTTCTTGCTTGGTTCCTCGTAAAGTACACGTTGCTTCCTGTAAATACATCCACCATAATAAATTTTTCATCTTTTCCAATCCATCTGTTCAGCTGTGGTGGCCTCGAATTTCATCTAATTTCTCAGCACAAGCTACATCCCCATTAGTTTTTGACATTACTAAGCAGAGCTAAAACTAGACCTCTCTATCTCCAACTGGGTATTAACTTACTTCCGTTAACATTTCTTCTGTAACTGTCGCTTTGGTACTTGCTTTTGGTGCTTGCTTTGGTGCTTGCTTTGATGCTTGCTTTGATGCTTGCTTTGATGCTTTTGATGCTTTTTTGATGCTTGTTTTTGATGCTTTTTGGATGTCTTGCTTGGATGCTTGTTTGGATGCTTGCTTGGATGCTTGCTTGGATGCTTGTTTGGATGCTTGTTTTGGATGCTTGTTTTGATACAGGCTCTGCTGCTTGCTGTAGGGCTTGACGTTATACTTGTTGTTCATTTTTTTTGCACAAAGGTTGGCTTTTGAAGATGAGAATGAGAGTTGGGTCAAGAAGTAAAATGTGGCCACGTCTTTTTAGTAACAATGTCAGCAACGCACTCCCCCCTCCATTTATACTTTTAATAACACCCTTCAGTTTTTACATCATCCTGCTGCGCCTCCCCTATCCTCAACGCCTCGCCCCCCTCTCCCGAGGCATGAGTTTTTCAGAATTTCTCCCTCTAGTCAGTAAAAAAAAAATTCATCTTGCCCTTTTCACAAAACTTTTTCTTTCCCTCCCCCCTCCTTTTTTTTTTAATCTATCTAGACTATAATGATTTGTCCGTTTTCCTGGACCGGGTCATTTTTTTTTGAGCTCTGCTGAACTAGCATTTGTTCCTTTTTTTACATTTTTTTTTTCCTGGGTGGACCCTTTTTCCTTTTTCCTCCCACCATTTTTTTTCATGTTCCTGTTTCGCATAACGCATCACCCCCCCCCCTCCTTTTTTTTTTTTTCCCATCTGACACAGCACTTTAACCACTGGGGAGTTTTTTGTCCAGTTAACCTTTTCCTTTTATCTCAATCACGAAAATCGATTGCCCAAATCCCTTTGACTTTTTTTTACAACTCATGTTCTACCCCCTTTATCCTCTTGATTTATATCACGCTCCCCATACATCTTATCTCACTACACTATTGTTCCTTAATCCTCCTCGCTCCCTTTACAACACTCAATCTGTTAATACTGCCAGTCTCCGTACACGCCTTAACTTTTCCGATTTTTCTACCCTTCCTATCCTTCAATATTTTTATCCTAATCTCCCTTGGAATTCCCTCAACACTTTTTAGTCCAGGCCTATTTTTTCTCCCACTCATCAAACCTACTCGATTTTTTTATCCATGCCCTACATTTTTTTGACCAAACAAGCATATTTGTTCTAAAGGCCGAGGAGGGCACCTTTTAATGACCCAAACCTTTTTTCTTATACAACCTAGTGTGTTTTTTTCCCTCCCTGTCTATCTATTCTTTTTTTTTATAAATATTTTATTTGCTTAAAGCGCAGCAATATCAGTCTTAAACCCTATCCATGCTCTTTTTGACTCCAGTTTTTTTTTTTTTTTTTTGATGAGAACCTCCACCCTGTTAACAGTGTGCGATTGACGCCTCCGTACAGATCCTTTTTTCCCATGCAAGTTCATCTGCGAACATTCTCATTACAAGCTTTTGTTTTTTCTACCTTCCATCACCTCACCCCTCTTAGAAAACTCGGCACTCCACAATAAAAATCACTGTAAACAGTATGCACTCCTCGTCGGTAATGGTCAATCATGCGGAGAATTTCATTCCTGACCCATGGCTTCCCCAACCCTCAACAATCCATTTGAAACGTCCAAGATATTAATCCGAAAGCAATCGTCCATACTTATAAATCTTTTTGATCTCATCTTTTTTTTCTGAGCGGGGATAGACTGGCACTAAACACCAAACGTCCTCCATCAATGATAACAACGCCATTAAAAAGACTCTCGATTAATGTGGCTCCATCTGTCTCCCCCACATAGTGTTTCCGTATCCGACACTTCCAAGTCTTCGTCGTGACCACCCCTCAGTTCTTGCCTCATTGCCCTCGCCACTGTTGGAAATGTGGTCACTGTTACGGCTGATTTCCGATAGTGATTCTTCCGACCTTCTTAGTCTTGACGGTACTTTGACATACTTCATGTTTCCATATTTCGTACCCATAGTGATCATTCACAGTCTTGTAGTCAATGAATTCGTACTTTGAATCAACCCCATCCTTCATCCAGACCTGAAGAGTCCTAAGTTATTCCTTGAAGACAAACAGTCTGTCTTTACAAAGTCTTCGAAGGACTTTGCGCATCCTCGGTATGTCTCCAATACTTCTGTTCATTGACTTGGTTTTTTTTCGGTCAACTCCTTATGGAGAATTTCAACCGACACGTTTTCCTTTGACTTCAGGACTTCCTCCATCTTGACTTTTTTCTTTTTTTTTGGCGTCTCCTCTACTTGATCAGTGAGTTTTTTTTTTTTTATGTCTCCCTCTACTTGATCAGTGAGTCTTTTTTTCTTTTGGCATCTCCCCCTACTTGATCAGAGAGTCTTTTTTTTTTGGCATCCCCCCTACTTGATCAGTGAGTCTTTTTTTTTTTTGGCATCTCCCCTACTTGATCAGTGAGTCTTTTTTTTCTTTTTGACATCTCAGAAAGGTAAAAAAAAAACATAAACTGAACAAAGTGTGCTATTCGTGAGTATTGTACACTTTGCACCTTGACATTTTTTTTTTTTTTTTTGCTTCATTGTACTTTTGTAGTGTTTAGTTACCTTTCGAGGTTTAAAAACGGATCGCTTTTTATCAAAATGGGAATAGCTCCCGATGACAGGTGACTTTTATAGCCTTTTTTTTTTTTAATGACACTCGATTCCGCAGCACTTCACAACTTCTCTACCCACTTGACATTTTCTTGTCAACTAGATTACGCGGAAAATACACAAACTCTACCTCCAACCTTTTTTATGACCCATTCACCCTACATAATGCAGTCTGTTGACCTGAGTCTTTTTTTTTTTTTTTCCAACCTTCTACGTGGTTCCTGCTGTACTACAATACTTGTGGTCAGTTCAACACCCATATTCATGCATTCTTTTTACATACTAGCATGATAGCTCATCTTGCATAGCCCCCCATCCCTTTTTTATTTTTTTTCCTTGGTCTAAAATTCACATTGCATTGATCCCTATCAACATCCATCTCATCTTTTTTTTTTTTTACTTTTTTCAACATTGACTCGGGTCCTCGAAGTTTTGAGCATAATGCAGTTCACCCCCATTTTTTTTTTCCAACCACTTGTCTATTTTTCAAACAACATTGACTTGGGTCCTCGAAGTTTTGAGCAGTTCCCCCTTTTTTTTTCCAACCACTTTCTATTTTTTTTTCAAACAACATTGACTTTGGTCTCGAAGTTTTGAGCAGTTCACCCTTTTTTTTTTCTCCAACCATTTTTTTTTTTTTTCAAACAACATTGACTTGGGTCTCGAAGTTTTGAGCAAAAATGTAGTTCACCCTTCATTTTCTTCTCCAAACATTTTTTTTTTTTTTCAAACAACATTGATTTTGGTCATTGAACCTTTTGAGTATTCTGTAATCATAAGTTTTTTTTACCTACATGTTTTTTCAAAGTTTATGTTCCCTCCCCTTTTGTTGTTATTAAGCTTTTATTTCTACTTTTCCACTCCTGCACACAAACCTTTTTCAGTTTTCAAATGACACTTCAAGAATTTTACCCTTTTTCCTTTATTCTGATATCTCCTACTACATCCACACCTTTTTTGTCGTTTTAATTTTAGTGACAAATCTTTTTTAAGCTTTTTCGTTTTTTTTTTTTTTATTCTTCCCCTCCTTAAACCCAACATTTGAAAGACGACCAATCTACGGTCGATGCCATACTATCTGCCCCTAAATTTTTAGTTGTGTCCATTGCTTCCTTTGGGACTATCATTGGTCATTCCCCCCAAAAGTTTCAAACATCTATTCAGCTCCCACTGCCTGCTCCATCTTTTGCATTCTCAACTTTTTTTAGCCCTTTTTTTCTTTTTCCTTTCTCAGTCTTTTTCAAAATAGTCTCTTTTTCGTCCACTACATAATCCTTCTGCCTCATCTAAAAGATCATTCAATACATCCGACTCCACTACTTGAAGGATTTTTAAAGCGTCTGTGAGGGTCTTGAACATTAAGAGTTTCGCATCATTAATATCGAGAAAGGTCATGTCAGAGGGGATTGTACTATCAGATCTCTCCCATTCCTGCTGAATAATCCAGTCCTGGCCTTCGAAATAGCTCTGAAAATCCTGGTCTAAATCATCGTATTGCTTATCCTTCTCAGCCAGAAATGTTCTCAACCCTTGGTCCACATTATCACAAGGCGTCAATCTTACAAAATCGAGCCGAACTTGGCCACAAATATAGTCCTCTGAATCTAATTCGACCAGTTGAAGCTTTTGACATCATTGAAATGATCATCCAGCCGATGGACACCTTTCTTGCCACTCGTTCCTTCATACAACGACTCGATTTTTGCCATTTACTTTTTTTTTGAGCTTTTGCATGTAGGCGTTCTTTTTTTCACTAGCTCTTCCGCAATAGCCTTGTACATAGAAGCAACACTCATTTTGAACTCAGTGTCAACAAAAAGTCATCTTTCGTCGCTTGGAGATCGTCTATTAAACGTAGAGATTTATTCAACTGGTTAAAGACTCTATCACAAAAAGAGTTTCTATCATCTCTTTTTTTTTTTCGTTGCACTTTTTTTTTTTTTTTTTTTTTCTTTTTTTTTTCTCTGTCAGAAATCCGCTGAACATGTTTAAGATTACCATCTCGACTCGGACAGGACATTTTAATGGACTTGATACCAGGGATTACAACGTTCTGTGAATAGATCAGGAAATCTCTTAAATAGACGAGAATAGGTGTGAAATGATTTGAATATGGCAGAAATAATAGTGTGTGATGGGGAATCTATCGGCCTTTTTATTCATGCTATCCGATGCTCACATGTCCTATTGCCCTATCTCTTTGATATTTCTCTTTTTTTTCTCTGATCTAGGCCCTCCCTCAAAGCCTCAACATATACCCCACTCTGCACCCGAACTTCTACATATTCCTTGCACATGTAAATTAACCTGAATACATTTTTTTTTTTTAACACAAACTCTCAAACATACATTACATCTTTTTTGAACGCAATTTCGATACTTCAGTATCAAGGTAGCTTTGAACGTTACGCAACTATTTCATTTTTTGCCTTTTTCTCCGCACTATCATTTAGAAGGTACTTTTTTTTTTTTTTTTTTTTTTTTTTTTTTTTTTTTTTTTTTTTAAACTTTTGTCACCCTAGCCATGTGTTCTAACCCAAAATACATGCCTAATTATGAGTCAACAACTATTATGTCGTTCTTCAGTCCTCCCCCATTATTCTACTATTAAATCACTCTCTATTTCACCTGTGTTATTTATTATTATTATTATTTTTATTGATTGAAAAGATGTCCATTCTATTCAATTTTTTTACGTTTATCCGACTACTGAATTAATTCAATGGGCGGAATTGATGCGTTCAATATGAAAGTCTTCTATTTCATTAACTAAATTCTACTTTTAAACTCATTCGTGCTCGGTTTACCATCTCCATTCTCTAATACACCACCATCTCATTTGAACTCTTTCGTAGATAAATTCCTATTTAAATCACCTATTTTATCTTCACAGAAAAATACCATCCCCATCAACAATGACTGAACACACCCACATAACATCATCCCCTCCCCCGCCTTCCCAACCTGGTTTTACTTCTCCTCCTTCTTATCCTGTTGACCTTGCGCTTACATCAGAATTTGATTTAACTCCCCTGCAAGTCTCGCCCATCTGTCAAATCTCTGCCTCAACATTTAAATCCGACACTGAACATCCCCATCAATCCGATGGCTTAATTAATATTTTACCCTTAATCCCCCTAAACCCATCCCCCACCTACATTCCTGACCACCCAAGCCCAAACGGTCAGCCTACAGTTGACCAAAGCCCTCAGACCGTTCTCAAACATCCATTCGAAAACGCCAATTCCCCGGAAGACCCTTACCAAATTAAGCCGCTTTTCATCGAGTAGAAGTTCTATCAATGATTCTTCCGCAGAATGTCATCAGCCTTTTATTCGTTATACTCCTAGACTAGTTTGGTTTGCTGATGAGAACTCGTTGCATAGCAATTCGGACTCTCCTATATTTAAGCAAAATACTCAATTAGTCGAGGACAAAAACTTTTCCACACAATCCTTCCAACACTTGTACACTTGGGGGACTTTTTCGTAACACCGATACCTCGCCTATTAGTCACCAACCATCGTCTACCCATAAAAAGAAAGCGCTCAAGACATCAGATACTTCTTGATCTTGAAAACGATTTTTATTCTGCTCGCGATGACCTAGAACAGATTACTAAGAGACAAAGGAGATCTCCAACCGACGCTACACTAAGGGGCGACCTTGAGGATGCTACTAAAAGATACAAGAGACTAAAGGATGAGGTGGCTGATTTCCGACAATACGACTTGATAAAAGGGTATGAAGAGAACATGAAGGAAATAATCCATCTTTTCAGCTATGCTATGTGCACGTATAAATCCTATAGAAGAATCTAATTCCGATTAAGTATTTAGAATGCCGTTATAAACGAGTACCAATATCTTTTACATACTTTCTTTATTTGATTTTTTTTTTTTATTTTTTTTTTTTTTAAGCTAGAACACTGATTGACTATCTTATTTTTACTACTAAGTTGCGCATTTATACTTGAGTACCTACCTTTTTAAATTCAATCATTAACACTACATCCAACACAACTATCATAATTTATTTTTTATTTAACCCATCGTTCAAGTGTAGCCACCCCCCCCCCCCCTTATTCCTTTTTTTTTTTCTATTCACCAAACAGGTTCAGCGTATGGTCTGGTTTTTTCCTTTTTTTTTTTTTTTTTTTTTTACGATCCATTACATGAGGTTACTGCGGAAAGGACTGTTAATACTCAAAACCACAGTTACTAGCATCTTATATTTTAATTTGTGACTGAGGCCACATGACTTTTTTTGTTACTGACTTTAAGCACGTACAACCTTTTGGTGCAGACACTAACGCACGGTGTACAGAATTTACTAGCATGATAGTGCTATCACACAGGGCTCTCATGCAAAGTGACCTCTCCTTCTCAAAATTGCGCACGTCACACTACCTTCATGTCTCTGTGACGTTTCTCGGTAGATGTTTTTTTTTTTTTCACCTGCCTTCCCCCCTTTTTCCCTGATCCCTACAAACCAAGTTTTTTTTTTTTCACTCACACTATGCCACAACCACAACAGAACTTTGTACTTATTATTACTACTGCTCCAAAGGTTACACTTTTAGACTCTAATGACCACAATCCCACCAATCGCTTTCCATCTATCGACACCATACTCCGACAAGCATCCGTCGACCAATCTTTCTCCAACAGCCTTCCGCAGCCCAGAATAACTTCCCCCCCCTCAAGCCCTACAAGCAATATCGATCCTACCAAGAATCCTAAAAGGGTTAAAACCACTCACCTGAGAAAATACCACACCGTCAATAGTTTCCAAAGAAATGTTACTCCTCCACGGACACTACTTTTACCTTCAACATTGAAAGAAATCCCGACTCCGAAATGCGCATTATCTGTCTCTGCCGCAACAACTACAATTGTATCGATAGTTTAATAGCCCATATTTACGGCTCTGGGTTAAATCGCAATCCATGTCAGACCGTATCCATAGCCACAGATTTTTTGATCCAAAATTTTGAGAGAGTAGATAGTGACTCCGTCAACCTGAGAGATCTCAACGGACAGGCATCTGACGACTACAAACATTTCAATATCACTCTCACCAAAACCTTGGTTAATCCCAGTTCCCCTGTCCGGTTCCAGCTCTGCCTCTTCCCCAACCCGTTAAGTCCTGTTTCTCCACGCTCCCTCACAACATAGTCGATTCATTTTTTTTTTTTTTTTTTTTTTTTATCAACTTCATCCATCCACCCTATCAAGAAAAAAAAAAAAAAGATATCTTGACCCTACTATTCTTCCTATTCGTTTTTTTTTTCCGTTTCTCTAACATAAAAGTTTTATATTAAAAATTCCTCCGTGACTATCAATTTACCACAAGTTTCCTATTTCATAATAATTCTAATTATCAGCTATTAGATTGTGTTGGGGAGCTGTCCATGTCCTTTACACGAGGGTCGCCTGTGTACGTGAACAAGAGGACGCGCGAGGCCATTGACGAGGAACTCGAAGGGCTAGGACAAGATCCCATACGGTGGAGAGAATTGCTAATGTCTGGTTATGGAAGTAGTTTTATTATTATTATTACTATTATTTTTGATGAATAATAAAAAATCAAGTCCGCATACAATACTTTTTTGCCGAACACTCTGGTTTCAGCTCTACTCGAGTGAGTTATTTTACTTCGGTCATGTTCACGCCGCCATGGGCTTTTTAAAGATGGATAGATTCCAAAGAGAGTACACGCCATCGACCGAATCCGAAGCCTTCTTTCTGGACAGTAAAATGGACCTCGTTCTTGTTTCAGGAATGGTCCTGAGAGAGCCTTTGATTACGCAGTGTGTTCCATCTGATCCAGAGATTACAGAGCTCATGTCTACTGTACCTTTACCGTCGTTCAAGTAATCAAAGCATACATTGACCTTGTATTCAATAGACGTTTCCCTTCCTGTTGGATAAAATGTAACAGATCCAAGGACTATTCTCATGACCCCTTTCCCCCCACATTCTCCGACTCGTTGAATCATTTTATCCACTTCTATAACCTCTCCCACACTCTCCTTCAAAGCCGGTGTGTCCGATATACCACACTTTTTGCAACAAGACGATCCTCGCCCAGATAGAAACTGTCTAGTTTTCGTTCTGTTGTCCTCATGTTTGATGTTCTAATTTCGTATATTTATTTATCTATTTTTTGATTTACCACTTTTTGAACAAAGCCCAGAATGATCATTTATAAAAACTGGTGGTATCCTTCATAGAAAGTATCCACCGGCTATCTTTTTTTTTTTGATTGCAAAAAAAAAAAAAAGAGGAATATGTAACCAGATATTTATAACGACGCAATTCCTTTGGGAACCATTTAAACAGTCCGGTCAAAACCCTTCTGCATCACACATAGTCAGAATTCATGCGCAAATGAGGACTTTATTTATTTATGTATTTATTATAAACTAAAATGGACTTCTATTACTTTGTAAAGAAAGAAAGAAAGAAAGAAAGAAAGAAAGAAAGAAAGAAAGAAAGAAAGAAAGAAAGAAAGAAAAGAAAGAAAATGAAAAAAAAAAAAAAAAGAGGATAGTCGGCTATTATTTATCACGGCATTGCCACAATACCTAGAACGCTACCCCGTGCTCTGCCCTGCTCAACTGTTCAAACATGGATGGGTTGTTGTAACTATATCCCGCTGGGGATGGTCCGTTAGTTGGGAGATAATGACAAGGGTCTCGTACTTTGGACTCGTGCCATCAAAGAGGTCTGTCAAGATGACGCTGTCTTCACAGGGTAGTACCTTTCGATGACTGTCCCATCATCTCCGACTTGTCGGCTTTCCAGTGCCAAGACTTGGCTGTGTCAAAATTGGTAGAAGAAATCTTTTGGGTTCTGGTAATGTACGCCTTTATTTCTCCAACTCTCATTGTCGAGTCTACAATGACAATATTATTTTCAACTTTTTCGACCGAGATGTTCGTACGCAACGATGACTGACCTTTTCCCCGATCTGTTTCAGCTTGTCTAATGAATTGGAGAGAATTTCCCCATGTTAGGCATACCCATTTTTTTACACCGTTTTCAATCACAACAGCGACCCGACTTCAACCCCTCAGATACATACCCCTTGGCATCGGTAGAGTCACACTTAGATAGTCAATCCCAAACCGTAGACCGACATTTGGGATGTCCTTTTTTACTAGGAACGTCGCAGGATAGCAGGCCACCTTTTTTACCACTGGCCCCCCTCCGGCTCCTGGAGTTCCCCGAGATCCACTTCAGCTCCATTTCTCCGTAGTCCATTCGTTTGAGTCCTACCGGCTTGTTCGAAACGCTATTGAGCAAATGCTCGTTCACCCGCTTTTTACTCCGCTCATCGAGTCTTCTCCTTTGACCTCGACATAGAATACAGACTTGCTGTGGTGTTCAATCCTGACTCTAATCAGAACCCGCCTCGTCCTCGACCTTTTGAGCCCATTCTCCGTAAACGGCCCCCATCTTTTTTCATACCTACTAACCCCTCTGACCCCATTCGCTCTACTCGCTCTACTCGCTCCCCTACTGTTCTACTGATGGTCCTAACGGTCCTGACGGTGGGGACAGAGGAGGAGAGGCGCGTCAAACAAGGCGACGCTCCGAGCATGCTTTTACCACACACACACACACACACCTGGGCACGCACCGTACCTTTTAAAGTCCTGATGGTGACTCTGATGGCGACTTCTGTGATTTTCGTGAGATGGATATGTCCCAGAGTCTGACCCCTCCTCCCTCCCTTTTATACCCCCCCTCCTCCCTCCCTCCCTACCAACCTGATTCTCCCCTGCCCGTTACCCCTGCCCTTTTTCCCAAAAAGCTCAATCCCCCATCTCGCTCTTTTTCCCTATATAGCCCCCCGCCCCGACCCCGAAGCCTGAATTTCCTTTCCTCCCCTGCCTCCCAATAACCGCCCTCCAAATTTCTTGCTTCCTAGAGGAGAATTTATAAGAGGGTTATAATAACTGGCTTGTGGCAGCCAAGCGTTCATAGCGACGTTGCTTTTTGATCCTTCGATGTCGGTTTCTTCCTATCATACTGAAGCAGAATTCAGTAAGCGTTGGATTGTTCACCCACCCACTAATAGGGAACGTGAGCTGGGTTTAGACCGTCGTGAGACAGGTTAGTTTTACCCTACTGATGAAGTGTTGTTGCAATAGTAATTGAAGTTAGTACGAGAGGAACACTTCATTCGGATAATTGGTATTTGGGTCTGCCTGAGCAGGCAATGACCCGAAGCTATCATCCGTTGGATTATGGCTGAACGCCTCTAAGTCAGAATCCGTGCTAGAACGCGACGATTACCGCCTTTTCCGATATCTAGTTGAATACGAATAGGTCTTCGGGCCCTGAGTCATACTACGTACGGGGAGGTCTTGCATGGCGGAAAGGCTGTGTGAGGCACCTGCTTTTAAAACAAAATATTGGAAGAGATAAATCCATTGCAGACGACTTTTTTTTTATGAACAGGGTATTGTAAGCAGTCGAGTAGCCTTGTTGCTACGAGCTGCTGAGATTAAGCCCATTGTTCTACAGATTTGTTTTTTTAAAAAAACGATTCTTCTTTTTTTTTTTATAATAAAAAAGCTTGTTGCGTAAAGATCAGAGAGAGATCATTGTCTTTGTAAAAAAAAAAGGGCGCGCCCCTCTCTGCTGTGTCCCTCCCCCTACAACAACCTACAACCACCCTACCCTCAACCACCCTCACTACCCTCCCCCGACCCTGAACACAAGAGGATTCCCTTCCCTCTCTGGGCGCCCCTCTGCTGTGTCCCCCCTCTGTTGTGTCAACCACCCTCCCCTCAACCACAACAACTACCCTAACCGACCCTGAACACAACCATTTTTTCCCTCTTTTTTTTTTTTCCTTTTTTCTGTGTTTGATTTTCGACCCTCTTTTGAGATCCGCCTGATTTTTTTTTTTCCTTTTTTGAGAGATTTTTTTTTTTTTAAAATTTCATTTTTTTTTCCCCCCGATTTTTTTTTTTTTTGATTTCTTTCTTTTTTGATTTGATTACTTATTTTTTTTCCAGATTTGTTTGTTTGTTCCCACTGTCCTCGTCTTCAAACTCATCGTTCGTCATTGCTTCACACCCCTTAAAGACGATCCACCTTTTTCCGAACGGCTCAGCCTTAAATGACGATCGATCTTTTTTGAACCCCTTTTCATCTGAACCAAGGACGATTCTGACCAAGTCCTGGACTGATACTTTTAAAACTCATCACATTCGATACCATTCGTAACCTTGTACATGATACGGTTTTCAAAACCGAGTTTGTCACTCTTAATCACTCCCTTAAGAATAGCCATTTCACCTTCCTGAAGTAAATCCAACTCCTTTTCATACTCTCCCTCAAACTTGACTTCCACCCCTAACCCTGCTTTTAGATTTATCAAGGATCCCTTTTCGAATATAACGATTCCTTGCATAGGCTTGTGACGATGATATTATATAGTCTTGTGATAAAAACTTTACCAGAGGCAGCCATTCAGGATCATTAAATGAATTTCGCCACAATTCATTTTCCTTAATGAATATTTGGTCCACTTTTGTCATTCCATTGATGAAATATCCACGATCGTCCTTGCTCACTCCCTCGGTTCCAAAAATGGTTATACATATAATAATCTCTTTTTCCATCAAGTCTATGGCATATTATTATCAAAAACGAACATGACATCAGTACTTATCACTTTTTTCATATTGTTACGCCAAAAATGACAATTCACTAATCCACACCCACCTTAGTTTTTTTTGTTGCTTTTTTTTCACTCATTCCCGACTCCGAAGAGGAAGTGTCAAGACCGGCCATTTCTTCAGTAAGCGATTCAATGCTCGAAGATGAGTAACCTGACTTCAAAAATCTCATCGCGCTTCGCTAGGCTGCCGCCGAGCAGAGTTAAACCACCACCAACACCCAAGCTTGGGGAAGCCGCGGTCTCGACGTGGAGGGTCCTCTGGTCTTTTTTTTTTTTCTCCTCTAGGTCCTCGTCTTCTTGTCCGAGTCTTTTCGTAGCCGCTGCTGGCAAAGAGGCTTTTTTTGCTTGATCCTTGAAAAACTGTGACATTGTGCTTTTTTTTTTTTTTTTTTTTGCTTTTTTTGCTTTTTTAATGAAAAGGGATAAAGGTGAAAACAGGGACAAAAGGTGGAAATGGAGAAGACACCCTCCGCTCTTTTTTTTCAGTCTTCTATTTATACTATTCAGTTTTGATATTGTGACTTGTTAACTCAGGATAATGGCGAAGTTGTTGCCCGATAAGACTATTTCTCCTTGAACAATCATCAGGCAATGCCATGTTCAAGCAAAGCCATGTTCTAAAAAGACTAAACAGCCCACCCTTTTCAAACCCAGTTATTCACAGTTCCGAAAATCTAAAAAAGATATCTCTTTTTACAAACTAACGGAATAAATTACTCTTCCCTCTATCACACAAAACATCAACACTCACACACTTTTTTTCCAATCCTCATTGTCGACCTTACATCTCACGCAAACACTTTACTTCGCCACATCTACTTTCATTTCTCTCTTTCTTCTTCTTTTTCGTTTTATTTGGGATGTATTCTTTTGATTAACGACGATCAATTTTCCTTTTATTTCGCCCTGTTCTGTCAAAGCCTTTTTTTTTCCTCTATTTCCTCAAAACATTTAAAATCTTTTTCCTTTTTCATTCAAATCATTTAAGCATTTGATTTAATTTCATCAAATCATTTTTTCTCCCTTTTCATCACCCAAATCATTTACAGATTTTGAGATTTTTCATTTTTTTTGACCCTTTTTCCCTCTTCCCTACCACTCTTTTTGGTCTTTTCCATGTATTTGATTGAGAACCCTCTTATCTTACCAAGTACCTCTACTATATCCTCGCCTCTCCTCTAATTAGATTCACCCCTCTTAGAGATCTCCTCTAGGCCCTTGTCGAGCACTTTTTCTCCGAGCTTCCACCAAATCGATTTAAAACCTTGCTAAACTCAATAAAGCGCTTGGAGTATTCAACACACGACAGTCTCTCAACAACCGAATTGCAATCCCCGCGAACGACCGCTCCACCTCCAGTGACTTGCTTCGATCTCCCGTCCAACCTTCAATATTTTCATAAACGCTTTCACTACTCCATTCACATCCTTATACTCCAATTTGGAGATCACTGCAAATTTTGGTTCTTGCTTGGTTCCTCGTAAAGTACACGTTGCTTCCTGTAAATACATCCACCATAATAAATTTTTCATCTTTCCAATCCATCTGTTCAGCTGTGGCCTCTCGAATTTCATCTAATTTTTCAGCACAAGCTACATCCCCCATTAGTTTTTGACATTACTAAGCAGAGCTAAAACTAGACCCTCTATCTCCAACTGGGTATTAACTTACTTCCGTTAACATTTCTTCTGTAACTGTCGCTTTGGTACTTGCTTTTGGTGCTTGCTTTGGTGCTTGCTTTGATGCTTGCTTTGATGCTTGCTTTGATGCTGCTTTTTGGATGCTTGCTTGGATGCTTGCTTTTGGATGCTTGCTTGGATGCTTGCTTGGATGCTTGCTTGGATGCTTGCTTTGGATGCTTGCTTTTGATACAGGCTCTGCTTGTTGTAGGGCTTGACGTTATACTTGTTGTTCATTTTTGCACAAAGGTTGGTTTGAAGATGAGAATGAGAGTTGGGTCAAGAAGTAAATGTGTGGCCACGTCTTTTTTTTAGTAACAATGTCAGCAACGCACCCCCATTTATTTATACTTTAATAACACCCCTTCAGTTTTTACATCCTGCTGCGCCTCCCTATCCTCAACCTCGCCTGCCCCCTCTCCCCGAGGCATGAGTTTCTCAGAATTTTTCCCTCTAGTCAGTAAAAAAAAAAATTCATCTTGCCCTTTCACAAAACTTTTTTTTTCCCTCCCTCGCCCCTTGCTTTTTTTTCAATCTATTAGACTATAATGATTTTGTCCGTTTTCCTGGACCTGGGTCTTTTTTTTTTTGTTGAACTAGCAAAGTTCCTTTTTTATTACATTTTATTTTTCCTTGGGCACCCTTTTTCCACTTTTGTCCCCACATTTTTTTCATGTTCCTGTTTCGCATAACGCATCACTCCCCCCCTCCTCCCTTTTTCCTTTTTTGATCTGATTACAGATTTTAACCATCAGGAGTTTGTCCAGTCTAACCTTTTTTTTTATCTCAATCACGAAAATCGATTGCCCAAATCCCCTTTGACTTTTTTTTACAACTCATGTTCTACCCTTTATCTCTTTGATTCCATATCACGCTCCCCATACATCTTATCTCACTACACTATTGCCTCCCTTTAATCCTCCTTGCTCCTTTTTTACAACACTTCAATCAGTTAATACCGCCAGTCTCCGTACACGCCTTAATCTTTTCCTGATTTTCTACCCTTTTCCTATCCTTCAATACTTATCCTAATCTCCCTTGGAATTCCCTCAACACTTTTTTTAGTCCAGGCCTATTTTCTCCCCACTCATCAACCTCCATTTCGATTTTTTTTATCCATGCCCTACATTTTTTTTTGACCAAACAAGCATATTTGTTCTAAAGGCCGAGGAGGGCACCTTTTAATGACCCAAACCTTTTTCTTATACAACCTAGTGTGTTTTTTCCTCCCCTGTCTATCTATTCTTTTCTTTTTATAAAATATTTTATTTGCTTTAAAGCGCAGCAATATCAGTCTTAAACCCTATCCATGCTTTTTTTGACTCCAGTTTTTTTTTTTTTTTTTTTTTTTTTTAGAGAACCTCCACCCTGTTAACAGTGTGCGATTGACGCCTCCGTACAGATCCTCTTTTTCCCATGCAAGTTCATCTGCGAACATTCTCATTACAAGCTTTTTTGTTTTTTCTACCTTCCATCACCTCACCCCTCTTAGAAAACTCGGCACTCCACAATAAAAAATCACTGTAAACAGTATGCACTCCTCGTCGGTAATGGTCAATCATGCGGAGAATTTCATTCCTGACCCATGGCTTCCCAACCCTCAACAATCCATTTGAAACGTCCAAGATATTAATCCGAAAGCAATCGTCCATACTTATAAATCTTTTGATCTCATCTTTTTTTTCTGAGCGGGGATAGACTGGCACTAAACACCAAACGTCCTCCATCAATGATAACAACGCCATTAAAAGACTCTCGATTAATGTGGCTCCATCTGTCTCCCCCACATAGTGTTTCCGTATCCGACACTTCCAAGTCTTCGTCGTGACCACCCTCAGTTCTTGCCTCATTGCCCTCGCCACTGTTGGAAATGTGGTCACTGTTACGGCTGATTTCCGATAGTGATTCTTCCGACCTTCTTAGTCTTGACGGTACTTGACATACTTCATGTTTCCATATTTCGTACCCATAGTGATCATTCACAGTCTTGTAGTCAATGAATTCGTACTTTGAATCAACCCCATCCTTCATCCAGACCTGAAGAGTCCTAAGTTATTCCTTGAAGACAAACAGTCTGTCTTTACAAAGTCTTCGAAGGACTTTGCGCATCCTCGGTATGTCTCCAATACTTCTGTTCATTGACTTGGCTTTTTTCGGTCAACTCCTTATGGAGAATTTCAACCGACACGTTTTCCCTTTGACTTCAGGACTTCCTCCATCTTGATTTTTTTGCTTTTTTTTTTGGCGTCTCCTCTACTTGATCAGTGAGTCTTTTTTTTTTTTTGGCGTCTCCTCTACTTGATCAGTGAGTCTTTTTTTCTTTGGCATCTCCCCTACTTGATCAGAGAGTCTTTTTCTTTTTGGCATCTCCCCCTACTTGATCAGTGAGTCTTTTTTTTCTTTTTGGCATCTCCCCTACTTGATCAGTGAGTCTTTTTTTTCTTTGACATCTCAGAAAGGTAAAAACATAAACTGAACAAAGTGTGCTATTCTGTGAGTATTGTACACTTTGCACCTTTTGATTTTTTTTTTTTTTTTTGTTTCATTGTACTTGTGTAGTGTTTAGTTACCTTTCGAGGTTTAAAAACGGATCGCTTTTTATCAAAATGGGAATAGCTCCCGATGACAGGTGACTTTTATAGCCTTTTTTTTTTTTTAATGACACTCGATTCCGCAGCACTTCACAACTTTCTACCCACTTGACATTTTTTTGTCAACTAGATTACGCGGAAAAATACACAAACTCTACCTCCAACCTTTTTTATGACCCATTCACCCTACATAATGCAGTCTGTTGACCTGAGTCTTTTTTTTTTTTTTCCAACCTTCTACGTGGTTCCTGCTGTACTACAATATTTGTGGTCAGTTCAACACCCATATTCATGCATTTTTTTTACATACTAGCATGATAGCTCATCTTGCATAGCCCCCCCATCCTTTTTTTATTATTTTCCTTGGTCTAAAATTCACATTGCATTGATCCCTTTATCAACATCCGCCTCATCTTTTTTTTTTTTCTACTTTTTTCAACATTGACTCGGGTCCTCGAAGTTTTGAGCATAATGTAGTTCACCCCCTATTCTCTTTTCCAACCACTTGTCTTTTTTTCAAACAACATTGATTTGGTCCTCGAAGTTTTGAGCAGTTCACCCCATTTCTTCTCCAACCACTTTTACTTTTCAAACAACATTGACTCGGGTCCTCGAAGTTTTGAGCAGTTCACCCTCATTCTTTTCTCCAACCACTTTTTTTTTCAAACAACATTGATTTCGGGTCTCGAAGTTTTGAGCAAAATGCAGTTCTTTCATTCTTTTCTCCAAACACTTTTTACTTTTCAAACAACATTGACTTTCGGGTCATTGAACCTTTTGAGTATTCTGTAATCATAGTTTACCTCTACCTACATGTTTCAAAGTTTATGCCTCCTACCTCTTTTTTGTTGCCATTAAGCCATACTTTCTATTTCTCCACTCCTGCACACAACCCTTCAGTTTTTTCAAATGACACTTCAAGAACCTTTTACCTTTTTATTATTCTGATATCTCCTACTACATCCACACCCTTCGTTCCTTTTTTTTAGTGACAAATCCTCTTTCAATCCTTTTTTCGTTTTTGCTTTTTTTTATTCTTCCCTCCTACAAACCCAACATTTGAAAGACGACCAATCTACGGTCGATGCCATACTATCTGTCCCTAAATTTAGTTAGTTCGTGTCTACTGCTTCCTTGGGACTATCATTGGTCATTCCTCCCCAAGTTTCAAACATCTATTCAGCTCCCACTGCCTGCTCCATCTTTTGCATTCTCAACTTTCTTAGCCCTTCTTTTTTTCTCCTTTCCTCAGTCTTTTTCAAAATAGTCTCTTTTCGTCCACTACATAATCCTTCTGCCTCATCTAAAAGATCATTCAATACATCCGACTCCACTACTTGAAGGATTTTTAAAGCGTCTGTGAGGGTCTTGAACATTAAGAGTTTCGCATCATTAATATCGAGAAAGGTCATGTCAGAGGGGATTGTACTATCAGATCTCTCCCATTCCTGCTGAATAATCCAGTCCTGGCCTTCGAAATAGCTCTGAAAATCCTGGTCTAAATCATCGTATTGCTTATCCTTCTCAGCCAGAAATGTTCTCAACCCTTGGTCCACATTATCACAAGGCGTCAATCTTACAAAAATCGAGCCGAACTTGGCCACAAATATAGTCCTCTGAATCTAATTCGACCAGCTGAAGCTTTTGACATCATTGAAATGATCATCCAGCCGATGGACACCTTCTTGCCACTCGTTCCTTCATACAACGACTCGACTTTGCCATTTTTACTTTTTTTTTGAGCTTTTGCATGTAGGCGTTCTTTTTTCACTAGCTCTTCCGCAATAGCCTTGTACATAGAAGCAACACTCATTTTTGAACTCAGTGTCAACAAAAGTCATCTTTTCGTCGCTTTGAGATCGTCTATTAAACGTAGAGATTTATTCAACTGGTTAAAGACTCTATCACAAAAAGAGTTTCTATCATCTCTTTTCTCTTTCGTTGCACTTTTTTTTTTTTTTTTTTTTTTTTTTTCTCTGTCAGAAATCCGCTGAACATGTTTAAGATTACCATCTCGACTCGGACAGGACATTTTAATGGACTTGATACCAGGGATTACAACGTTCTGTGAATAGATCAGGAAATCTCTTAAATAGACGAGAATGGTGTGAAATGATTTGAATATGGCAGAAATAATAGTGCGTGTGATGGGGAATCTATCGGCCTTTTTATTCATGCTATCCGATGCTCACATGTCCTATTGCCCTATCTCTTTGATATTTTTTTTTTTTTCTGATCTAGGCCCTCCCTCAAAGCCTCAACATATACCCCACTCTGCACCCGAACTTCTACATATTCCTTGCACATGTAAATTAACCTGAATACATTTTTTTCTTTTTAACACAAACTCTCAAACATACATTACATCTTCTCTTTTGAACGCAATTTCGATACTTCAGTATCAAGGTATTTTTGAACGTTACGCAACTATTTCATTTTTTGCCTTTTTCTCCGCACTATCATTTAGAAGGTACTCTTTTTTTTTTTTTTTTTTTTAAACTTTTGTCACCCTAGCCATGTTCTAACCCAAAATACATGCCTAATTATGAGTCAACAACTATTATGTCGTTCTTCAGTCCTCCCCCATTATTCTACTATTAAATCACTCTCTATTTCACCTGTGTTATTTATTATTATTATTATTTTTATTGATTGAAAAGATGTCCATTCTATTCAATTTTTTTACGTTTATCCGACTACTGAATTAATTCAATGGGCGGAATTGATGCGTTCAATATGAAAGTCTTCTATTTCAATTAACTAAATTCTACTTTAAACTCATTCGTGCTCGGTTTACCATCTCCATTCTCTAATACACCACCATCTCATTTGAACTCTTCGTAGATAAATTCCTATTTAAATCACCTATTTCTATCTTCACAGAAAAATACCATCCCCATCAACAATGACTGAACACACCCACATAACATCATCCCCTCCCCCGCCTTCCCAACCTGGTGTTTACTCTCCTCCTTCTTATCCCGTTGACCTTGCGCTTACATCAGAATTTGATTTAACTCCCCTGCAAGTCTCGCCCATCTGTCAAATCCTGCCTCAACATTTAAATCCGACACTGAACATCCCCATCAATCCGATGGCTTAATTAATATTTTACCCTTAATCCCCCTAAACCCATCCCCCACCTACATTCCTGACCACCCAAGCCCAAACGGTCAGCCTACAGTTGACCAAAGCCCTCAGACCGTTCTCTCAAACATCCATTCGAAAACGCCAATTCCCCGGAAGACCCTTACCAAATTAAGCCGCTTTTCATCGAGTAGAAGTTCTATCAATGATTCTTCCGCAGAATGTCATCAGCCTTTTTTTATTCGTTATACTCCTAGACTAGTTTGGTTTGCTGATGAGAACTCGTTGCATAGCAATTCGGACTCTCCTATATTTAAGCAAAATACTCAATTAGTCGAGGACAAAACTTTTCCACACAATCCTTCCAACACTTGTACACTTGGGACTCTTTCTCGTAACACCGATACCTCGCCTATTAGTCACCAACCATCGTCTACCCATAAAAGAAAGCGCTCAAGACATCAGATACTTCTTTGATCTTGAAAACGATTTTTTATTCTGCTCGCGATGACCTAGAACAGATTAATTACTAAGAGACAAAGGAGATCTCCAACCGACGCTACACTAAGGGGCGACCTTGAGGATGCTACTAAAAGATACAAGAGACTAAAGGATGAGGTGGCTGATTTCCGACAATACGACTTGATAAAAGGGTATGAAGAGAACATGAAGGAAATAATCCATCTTTCAGCTATGCTATGTGCACGTATAAATCCTATAGAAGAATCTAATTCCGATTAAGTATTTAGAATGCCGTTATAAACGAGTACCAATATCTTTTTACATACTTTCTTATTTTTTTTTTTTTTTTTATTTTTTTTTTTTTTAAGCTAGAACACTGATTGACTATCTTATCTTTACTACTAAGTTGCGCATTTATACTTGAGTACCTACCTTTTAAATTCAATCATTAACACTACATCCAACACAACTATCATAATTTATTTTATTTAACCCATCGTTCAAGTGTAGCCACCCCCCCCCCTTTATTCTCTTTTTTTCTCTATTCACCAAACAGGTTCAGCGTATGGTCTGGTTTTTCTTTTTTTTTTTTTTTTTTTTTACGATCGATCCATTACATGAGGTTACTGCGGAAAGGACTGTTAATACTCAAACCACAGTTACTAGCATCTTATATTTTAATTTGTGACTGAGGCCACATGACCTTTTGTTACTGACTTTAAGCACGTACAACCTTTTGGTGCAGACACTAACGCACGGTGTACAGAATTTACTAGCATGATAGTGCTATCACACAGGGCTCTCATGCAAAGTGACCTCTCCTTCTCAAAATTGCGCACGTCACACTACCTTCATGTCTCTGTGACGTTTCTCGGTAGATGTTTTTTTTTCACCTGCCTTCACCCCCCTTTTTTTCCCTGATCCCCTACAAACCAAGTTCTCTTTTTCACTCACACTATGCCACAACCACAACAGAACTTCTGTACTTATTACTACTGCTCCAAAGGTTACACTTTTAGACTCTAATGACCACAATCCCACCAATCGCTTTCCATCTATCGACACCATACTCCGACAAGCATCCGTCGACCAATCTTTTCTCCAACAGCCTTCCGCAGCCCAGAATAACTTCCCCCCCTCAAGCCCTACAAGCAATATCGATCCTACCAAGAATCCTAAAAGGGTTAAAACCACTCACCTGAGAAAATACCACACCGTCAATAGTTTCCAAAGAAATGTTACTCTCCACGGACACTACTTTACCTTCAACATTGAAAGAAATCCCGACTCCGAAATGCGCATTATCTGTCTCTGCCGCAACAACTACAATTGTATCGATAGTTTAATAGCCCATATTTACGGCTCTGGGTTAAATCGCAATCCATGTCAGACCGTATCCATAGCCACAGATTTTTGATCCAAAATTTTGAGAGAGTAGATAGTGACTCCGTCAACCTGAGAGATCTCAACGGACAGGCATCTGACGACTACAAACATTTCAATATCACTCTCACCAAAACCTTGGTTAATCCCAGTTCCCTGTCCGGTTCCAGCTCTGCCTCTTCCCCAACTCCGTTAAGTCCTGTTTCTCCACGCTCCCTCACAACATAGTCGATTCATTTTCTTTTTTTCTTTTTTTTTTTTATCAACTTCATCCATCCACCCTATCAAGAAAAAAAAAGATATCTTGACCTACTATTCTTCCTATCCGTTTTTTTTTTCCGTTTCTCTAACATAAAAGTTTTATATTAAAAATTCCTCCGTGACTATCAATTTACCACAAGTTTCCTATTTCATAATAATTCTAATTATCAGCTATTAGATTGTGTTGGGGGAGCTGTCCATGTCCTTTACACGAGGGTCGCCTGTGTACGTGAACAAGAGGACGCGCGAGGCCATTGACGAGGAACTCGAAGGGCTAGGACAAGATCCCATACGGTGGAGAGAATTGCTAATGTCTGGTTAAGTGGAAGTAGTTTTATTATTATTATTACTATTATTTTTGATGAATAATAAAATCAAGTCCGCATACAATACTTTGCCGAACACTTGGTTTCAGCTCTACTCGAGTGAGTTATTTTACTTCGGTCATGTTCACGCCGCCATGGGCTTCTTTAAAGATGGATAGATTCCAAAGAGAGTACACGCCATCGACCGAATCCGAAGCCTTCTTTCTGGACAGTAAAATGGACCTCGTTCTTGTTTCAGGAATGGTCCTGAGAGAGCCTTTGATTACGCAGTGTGTTCCATCTGATCCAGAGATTACAGAGCTCATGTCTACTGTACCTTTACCGTCGTTCAAGTAATCAAAGCATACATTGACCTTGTATTCAATAGACGTTTCCCTTCCTGTTGGATAAAATGTAACAGATCCAAGGACTATTCTCATGACCCCTTTCCCCCCACATTCTCCGACTCGTTGAATCATTTTATCCACTTCTATAACCTCTCCACACTCTCCTTCAAAGCCGGTGTGTCCGATATACCACACTCTTGCAACAAGACGATCCTCGCCCAGATAGAAACTGTCTAGTTTTCGTTCTGTTGTCCCATCATGTTTGATGTTCTAATTTCGTATATTTATTTATCTATTTTTGATTTACCACTTTTTGAACAAAGCCCAGAATGATCATTTATAAAAACTGGTGGTATCCTTCATAGAAAGTATCCACCGGCTATCTTTTCTTGATTGCAAAAAAAAAAAAAGAGGAATATGTAACCAGATATTTATAACGACGCAATTCCTTTGGGAACCATTTAAACAGTCCGGTCAAAACCCTTCTGCATCACACATAGTCAGAATTCATGCGCAAATGAGGACTTTATTTATTTATGTATTTATTATAAACTAAAATGGACTTCTATTACTTTGTAAAGAAAGAAAGAAAGAAAGAAAGAAAGAAAGAAAGAAAGAAAGAAAGAAAGAAAGAAAGAAAAAAAAAAAGAAAAATGAAAAAAAAAAAAAAAAAAAGAGGATAGTCGGTATTTATCACGGCATTGCCACAATACCTAGAACGCTACCCCGTGCTCTGCCCTGCTCAACATGTTCAAACATGGATGGGTTGTTGTAACTATATCCCGCTGGGGGATGGTCCGTTAGTTGGGAGATAATGACAAGGGTCTCGTACTTTGGACTCGTGCCATCAAAGAGGTCTGTCAAGATGACGCTGTCTTCACAGGGGTAGTACCTTTCGATGACTGTCCCATCATCTCCGACTTGTCGGGCTTTCCAGTGCCAAGACTTGGCTGTGTCAAAATTGGTAGAAGAAATCTTTTGGGTTCTGGTAATGTACGCCTTTATTTCTCCAACTCTCATTGTCGAGTCTACAATGACAATATTACTTTCAACTTTTCGACCGAGATGTTCGTACGCAACGATGACTGACCTTTCCCCGATCTGTTTCAGCTTGTCTAATGAATTGGAGAGAATTTCCCCCATGTTAGGCATACCCATTTTTACACCGTTTCTCAATCACAACAGCGACCGACTTCAACCCCTCAGATACATACCCCCTTGGCATCGGTAGAGTCACACTTAGATAGTCAATCCCAAACCGTAGACCGACATTTGGGATGTCTTTTTTTACTAGGAACGTCGCAGGATAGCAGGCCACCTTTACCACTGGCCTCCCTCCGGCTCCTGGAGTCTCCGAGATCCACTTCAGCTCCATTTCTCCGTAGTCCATTCGTTTGAGTCCTACCGGCTTGTTCGAAACGCTATTGAGCAAATGCTCGTTCACCCGCTTTTTACTCCGCTCATCGAGTCTTCTCCTTTGACCTCGACATAGAATACAGACTTGCTGTGGTGTTCAATCCTGACTCTAATCAGAACCCGCTCCTCGTCCTCGACCTTTTCGAGCCCATTCTCCGTAAACGGCCCCCATCTTTTCATACCTACTAACCTCTCTGACCCCATTCGCTCTACTCGCTCTACTGCCCCCTACTGTTCTACTGATGGTCCTAACGGTCCTGACGGTGGGACAGAGGAGGAGAGGCGCGTCAAACAAGGCGACGCCCGAGCATGCTTACCACACACACACACACACACACACCTGGGCACGCACCGTACCTTTTAAAGTCCTGATGGTGACTCTGATGGCGACTTCTGTGACTTCGTGAGATGGATATGTCCCAGAGTCTGACCCCTCCTCCCTCCCTTTTATACCCCTCCTCCCTCCCTCCCTACCAACCTGATTCTCCCCGCCCGTTACCCCGCCCTTTTCCCAAAAGCTCAATCCCCCCATCTCGCTCTTCCCTATATAGCCCCGCCCCGACCCCGAAGCCTGAATTTCCTTTTCCCTCCCTGCCTCCCAATAACTGCGCCCTCCAAATTCTCTTGCTTCCTAGAGGAGAATTTATAAGAGGGTTATAATAACTGGCTTGTGGCAGCCAAGCGTTCATAGCGACGTTGCTTTTTGATCCTTCGATGTCGGCTCTTCCTATCATACTGAAGCAGAATTCAGTAAGCGTTGGATTGTTCACCCACTAATAGGGAACGTGAGCTGGGTTTAGACCGTCGTGAGACAGGTTAGTTTTACCCTACTGATGAAGTGTTGTTGCAATAGTAATTGAAGTTAGTACGAGAGGAACACTTCATTCGGATAATTGGTATTTGGGTCTGCCTGAGCAGGCAATGACCCGAAGCTATCATCCGTTGGATTATGGCTGAACGCCTCTAAGTCAGAATCCGTGCTAGAACGCGACGATTACCGCCTTTTCCGATATCTAGTTGAATACGAATAGGTCTTCGGGCCCTGAGTCATACTACGTGGGGAGGTCTTGCATGGCGGAAAGGCTGTGTGAGGCACCTGCTTTTAAAACAAAATATTGGAAGAGATAAATCCATTGCAGACGACTTTTTTTATGAACAGGGTATTGTAAGCAGTCGAGTAGCCTTGTTGCTACGAGCTGCTGAGATTAAGCCCATTGTTCTACAGATTTGTTTTTTTTAAAAAAACGATTCTTCTTCTTCTTTTTTATAATAAAAGCTTGCTGCGTAAAGATCAGAGAGAGATCATTGTCTTTGTAAAGAAAAAAAGGGCGCGCCCTCTCTGCTGTGTCCCTCCCCCCAACAACAACCTACAACCACCCTACCCTCAACCACCCTCACTACCCTCCCCGACCCTGAACACAAGAGGATTCCCTCCCCTCTCTGGCGCGCCCCTCTGCTGTGTCCCTCCCCTCTACAACAACCTACAACCACCCTACCCCTCAACCACCCTCACTACCCTCCTTTGACCCTGAACACAAGAGGATTCCTTTTTCTCTGGCGCACCCCCTTTGCTGTGTCCCTCCCCTCCTGTGCTCCTTTTCTGATTTTATTTTGTCTCTCCTGACTGCTGCATTTTTTTTTCTCTCTCTCAATCCTGCCCTTTCGTTGCCTCTTTCCCTGTTTGTGCCCTATTCCCGCCCTTCCGTTTTAATCCCTCCCTTCCGTTTCTCTCTCTCTCTCCTATGGTTTTACCCTTTTTTTATTATCGTCCCCTGCAACCAATATACCAAGCGCCATTCGCCGGAGAAAACACAAAATAATAAATTATCCGACTTACTTTTTTTTATTAAATCAACATGCTTCATCCACTCCTTCACATATTTTTTTTTTTTTTATCTGTTTACACTTTACTGGGGGTCGATAATATCCTCAATAAACCCTTGCAGCGAACTACAGCTCTGTCCATCATAATCTTACGGAAAAACAAAAACAGCTGATATTACCATAATAAACATATTTTCCTGTAATATCACATCTTTTATTATAAGCTTTCTAAACTCCAATTTCAATAACACCTCCTACTCGATACAATGTTAATCAAGCCTTGGCTTTGACCTGCCTCTGAACCTCACTATTCTGCTCTCTCTTATTTCTTCTTGTTCTTTCTTGGTCTCTCTCATCCTTGTAATCTTTGGTTTGACTCCTTTTTCCTTTCCTCTTCCTCCTAAGGCACGGTCCCACCTCCCCACACTCGACGCACTTGTGCTTTGCATCTTCTCCACATTGACACTCAAACAATACATTCAGCCTTATTTTGCATTCTTCACCACCTCCCAAGAACCCATCGAACCATGCCTCTAATTCAGCCTCTGTTTCACACCTTCCCTCCAGGATTACTTGATCAATGATAATAGAACTCCACTTCCAAAGGCCCCAACTTTGAAATAATGGAACCAAGCTTTCAGAAAGAAACTCATATAAAGTTACATTATAGTCTTCGTCCTTCTTAATTTTGCTCTTATTCTCCTGTATGATATCCCAAGTTACTTTAGAAAACATTGAAGCCTGTCGCCTATGCCAGGATTGGATATGGTGCTCTGTACAAAAATACTTCATCTCAACCTCTCGAACCTCACTATCAGATACGCATTTTTTTGGATACAGGCGCTTACGCTTTCCTTTGTTTACTCTGGACTTGTGATTTTTTTTCCATGAATTGACTTGTGCCTTTTAATACCAACTCCTGTATAATACACAATAAAGAGATAGACCTTGAGCTTTTATTCCTGTCATACACTACAAATTTATACAAAACCCAGACTAACACACTAAATTCAACAAACCCACATCACCAGATCCATCCTAAAATCATTTACTCCTTTCATATTCTGATACTTCGAAACTTTTATTAGTTTCTGTTTTTCTCTTTCCTAAACAGTGCCCCTTCCTGATCTTTATTCCTTCATGATTCACTCCCATCACTTGTAAACACTCTAAGCAATACCCGTACAGTAACTGAAGAAAACAAAATCAAGACATTGTTCTTTTCTTCATCATTCACTCACTCAACCTTAATGCCTATTTTTTTTTTTTTTTTTTTAATTATAACTTTATCCTGCTGAAAGCTCCTTTCACTTTGATGAATTTCTGGGACCTGATCAACTAGCGTCATTCTCTAGTAAATACCGGATAATCTTGGAACACCAGATCCACAGCCAATACTCCAATAATGTTCAATTCCATGAACAAGCACATTATAATGATACCCGCTTGAACAACTACAATGATGTTAATCGGGATCAACGATATCAACATCATGAGCGCAATAAATAAATAACTGAGCACGGACAACCCTCCTCTTCTCTTGATCCGATTTCTTGAAAACTGCTGGCTAAACTTGATACCAGCCAACCCGACTAGTGTAATAAACACCATAAAAAGAGAAGTGAAAACTATCACAACTTGATTAATCGCTTGAATCTTGGACACGTCCATTAGTGGCGACATCGAGGCGCAGGTTTTGACAAGGGACTAAACTTGGATTGAGATTTGTAGGTGGAATATGCCATCTCTCCTTGCGCTTTTTTTTATACTTGCCAACCCCATTTTTACAATGACTCATCCCTTTTTCTAATATGTCGTCTCAACACAGCAAATCAATCACATTCCCAAAACGAGTTCCTTTCATAACAAACACTAAAAACTTGTTTATTATAGCCCTGCTTCCATGAAATTCAAAAATCTCCTTGCATGGCAACATTATCATCATACGATATTCTTGTGCAAAAGAAAAAGCAAAAAATTCTCATGATGACCTGCTAATTTTATCAGCCGCCTTTTAGGAAAAAGGGATCCTGCGGAAAACAAGCAAAGCCAAAGACACCAAAAGAAAACACCGCAGTTCATAAAAAAAAAGGTCAATTAACCGACGAAGAAATTCTCACACTGGTCAATCACAAACGTCAAAAGATGATTCCAACAAGCACAGATGTTTCTATCGATTGGACATGATGTTCCAGTGATTGGACATGATGTTCCAGTGATTGGACATGATGTTCCAGTGATTGGACATGATGTTCCAGTGATTGGACATGATGTTCCAGTGATTAGACATGATGTTCCAGTGATTGGACATGATGTTCCAGTGATTAGACATGATGTTCCAGTGATTGGACATGATGTTCCAGTGATTAGACATGATGTTCCAGCAAATGGACATGATGTTCCAGCAATTGAACATGATGTTCCAGCTCAAGCAAGTTCATCTTGAAACATGATCTTTTCTGTCACGTGTCCGAGACTTTTTTTTTTTTTTTTTTTTCTTCCTCTCTTCCTCCCTTCTCACTTCATGCAAAAATGTTGTACCCCACCCAGCAGACCGACGCAAAACAGAACGACGCCACCTGCCACTCCTGTAACCCCCCTCGGAAGTTCAACACTGACGAGAAAAGACGGATACACTCCCTAAACTGCCACGCAACTTCCTGTACTATATCATTTAAGGATGTTCACGGCCCATCATTTTCTAAAACTTTCCATAGAATAGACAATCAGTTCGTTTGCCCGATCTGCTCCCGCACCTTCACGACAAAGAACGGCCTTCGAAAACACTTTAAAGCCTCAACTTCAACATGTCAAAGCTCCCTATACAGAAAATCTGAAACAGTATCCACTCCGACAGATCCTTGTCCCCCTAAAACAGACGACTCGATTGTAACTCGATCCTACGACGAGGCCATCGCTTTTGGCTTTGGAAGATCCAAGTCCAGCTTCTCCAAAAAGAGAAGGGCTCTTGGCATAGCAAGCTCATTGCATCTTCATCCGATTGCACTTCAAGACAAAAACGGCCTTGAAACAAATGCACTTGTCCATAAAAGGGTCGCTGCTACCATAACAGGCGGTTCACACGATCTTTTATTTAATTCCCTCACCTCCCGCCTACACCTCAACTCCTTCTTCTTCAACATGAAAACATTCAAGACACATTCACTTCCTTTTACCTCTCTTGAACATCACCTCCTCTCCTCCCCATACTTGTCAGTACTACAAAATCGATCATTTAGCCAAATCACCGATGAGATCTGTGCACTTCTCAACCGAGACTGGGCGATCGAACCCCAACTACGTTTCGCATGTGCGCAATTTTTGGCCGGATCAATCCTTGTAAACTACAACACGAACGAATCTTTAATATTAAATACAATCGAAGTTTATGGACGGACAAGGATAATTGATGCGCATCGGGAGCCGCTTTTGGTTGTCAAAAATACTCCTACCATTAACTCTTTACCCCCATCCGTCAAGACACCACATAACGATGTATGGCCTTGCACTGTGAAGGCGCCCGATGGTCAGCGACTATGCATTGGAACGACTTCCTTCGATGCCCTGGTTACATCTTCACTTCGATTGGATTCCAAAGAGCCTCCAAGCCTTGGCGCCTCAAGTCCCTTTTTTTACTTTTTGTCATTTAAGGACTCCCTGGCTACTAGACTTTACCTTGATACTGAATCAGTTCAAAAAGGCCTTGAAATCACAAAACACAAAGAATCCTCTTGCATTAACCGCTTCAATGTAATATGTCAGGCCCGACAATTAACTACAAAATTTCATGACATCTCCACCTATTACTTTTGTCGGTCTTCAAGTCATATGACACGACATCAGCCTGCTCAGCCATTTACAGTTTTCACACTACAGTTTTTCGACAGAGCCCACAAAGGAAACGGAGTTGCCGTGTCAGGCTTGTTTTATACAATTTGCCAATCCGTCCTATCCGATGGCGTTCAGGCAAAACTAAACAAGCAAGATGTCCAAACAACAGTTGATAATAGCTCAAGCGAACGAGTTAAAAAATTATTGCTTAACATTCTATCACTCTATGAAGGCGATAATTCAAGAATACCAATTATTGGTAACAAAAGTCTCAACCGCACCCTTGAGCAATTAGCAAAATCTTTGTCCCCCTATATAGCAAGAGCAAACGAATCTGTTTCTTCTTTCATCAAAAAAGAATTCAATCAAAAAAGCTCTTCACTCTAACAACCACCTAGAAAATTTCTTACTTTTGCAACTTTATTATAAATGACATTTTTTTATTATTATTATTTTTTATATTTTACCATATCATTAAATTGACCGATCATTGCACAAATACCCTTTTCAAATTATCCCTCAAAAGCATATTGACTATTAAATTACTATACTGTCATGAAAAGTTATCAACATTTATTTTTTCTTATGTTTTCTCCCAATTGGTTTCCTCTCATATCGCGATTTTTTTCCAAAGGCACAAGGGGTCCTTGGAGTGACTCTCCAATGAAAGACATCCACGCTTGGATAGGATATCAAGAGAAGATTTTTCCTTGCGGGGGATACAAAAATGGTCCTGTAAACAACTTTCGAGCCGGAGACATTATTAATGTGCACTTTTGGAATTACAATATTATTAATCCCGATCAATTTCCACCCCCTCCGAATTTATACCAAGCACGACATGGTGGAGGCTCATGTGAGTTCTCCCTATCGTACGACGGTGGTATCACATGGAGTGTCATCGGTCAATACACAATGACATGTCCCGACATTTATTACGAATGGCCTGTATTACTTCCTCGCAATCTCCCTCCTTGTACAAATCCAGATCAATGCCTGTTTTCAATGTCATGGATTTCACACCTTACTTTTCACAATTTTATCACCACTGCGCAAACGTCATTATTGATTCAAACTCGTCTGAACCCAACTCAACGCATCTGCCTTCTCTAAATATGACAATAGTAAATGTAAAGCAGTTAGGCCAAAACAACGACACTAGAGCACGTGGAGACGGTATTCCTGCAAAGTCATCAGGACCAGACAAAAACGAGGTATGGCTCAATAAAAATGGCTTTTTTGAATTTGGCGGTGGCAGTGGTACTACAGGCCTAGACTTAAACCTTTTCAAGCAGAAAAACATTGTTGATATCATGAACTCAACATCCACAGGCTCAAACACTCCTCCAGCCCCAACATCCTTAGTCTCACGGCCAACTACTCACAGAGTATATTACCCCTTTCCCTCGACATCCTATAAATTTGCCCTAGTCCGCCCCCTTTCTCTCATTAGCCCATTAGTATTCAACGAAGCATTTTTTAATTTACTCTGCTACATTTTGTCCGCATAATTTGTTCACCATTAACACCAACAGTTATTTATTTACTTTCATAAAAATACGTTCTATTCAAATAATAACCAAATTATTAACTTCCTTCCTCCCACTCAATGGCCTGTTCAGTAATGATCGGATAGTTTCTTCATGACTCACAAATGAATAATTTACTTTTAAGGATTGTAAATTAATGCACTTCTCCAAATATTCAAAAAAAAAATATCAGTCCCGTCGTTCCCTACAATATTGATTTCAATACTTTTGAATACTTCTAAAAAACAACTACACCTCAAGTCTTTAAATTTTTTCCTTTTTATATTCCCAGAATTAGAAAACCATTCCAGATTTAGACAGTTTTCCAATACTACAATAACGTCACTGTTGTCTTGTCCCTTCGCTCCAATAAGCCTGAATTCTGTTAATGATTGCCAATGTTTCAACACAACACAGCGTACAACCCTTTCAAAATTGATGCAGTTTGACATTGTTAGTGTTTTTCAAGCTATCAGTAGCCAATATCAACTCTGCTACAGATAGTGGCAACAATTCATCTTCATATGCTCTTAAGTAGAGTCCTACTATGCCATGTCTCCCACCCTTAAGTTGACGCCCGAGATCTCTCATTAATAAATCAACGTCCACACCTTCTTCTTGAAAGCCAAAAAAAATCCCAAAATATTTTTATCAACGGCGATCTTCTAAAAAACACGTTTCAGCGATTTTGTTAACCCAAAGACAACCAAGGTTGACAAAATAAAGAGATCTGGCCCTAACTCCTCTATTTTTCTTCCTCAACCTCAACAGTATCCTTTATGTATCTCCTTGTCCCTCCAACTCCCCGCATAAATTTGTCAATAGTCTCATCTCCCTCAACTCCAAATACAAACTTTTCTAAACCTCGACAGCCATCAACTATACCCTTAAAGTAGTTTCCAATTTCCATCCGTCTCAGTGGACTTACAGAAAATGATAAGATCCTCAAATTCTTCAATCTGGCAAGCGTATCAATTAGCTTCGGTATGTACCTCACAACCATCTTCATTTTAAGGTGGACCTCCTCTAGATTCTGATTACAAGCCAGTAAATTTGATATTGCATCTGTATGATCTGCTTGTGGCATGCATATTGCTCCCTACATCGATCCATGTAGTAACAGTCACAACGTCGACCATCAACACTCTTAACTTTCCTATAATCGGTACAAGTCTCCTTGCTGTCTCAAATGAGTCAATACTAATGGTTTCAACAAACCTCCCATTCTTTTTTTCAGCGCTCCAATGCTTGGCTGTCTAAAGAAAACACTATCAACGACTTCTTTCTAAGCAGATATCCTGATAATCCTGAATAGACACTTCTCTCCAAAGCAAAGGATTAAAATTAATATTCCACTCGCGACAGACGGTTGAGCAAATAGCAAGATCTTTTTTTATCCAAAACAAACCAACTCTTAGATATCCAAAAGGCACATCAAGGACCGTGAATTTCTGAACTTGTCTAGTCCCACTCATACTAATGATCTATCTTTTTATGAGGTGTATTTCAGTAATAAATATTCAAATACCAAGTCTTAAATACTGAAGAAATTACAATTGACCTTACAAGTTATTCCACACTTTTTAAAACTCCTTATTAAATCTTTTGGTTATATTATTTTTTTCTATACTTTTTTTTTTTTTCCTAATCTATCACACATTAACAACTATTTCGTCACCCTCCATATTCGAAAGAATCCCCTCGACTCCCCTTCGATTATTTGGTACACAGTCTCCATAACCAACATCCTTCAAAAAACCTCACTCATAGCAACTAAAAACTTCCATCCCTTGCTTTATCTATTTTGTTGCTTTTTTTCGCATGATTAGCGCCATTAATGTCTTCTCCTTGCACTGTTGCTCCTGTGTTTTTCCTCAAGCTCCCCCTCTCATCTTCACCATTCTCTCCTGAAAAACAACTATTTTATCTGTACTTCTAGTAGTATTGTTCTCCTCAGATTTCAGTTTTGAATGAGACCGAAGAGTTGGGCCTTCAGAAGCTCCTCTCTATCACCTTTTTTTTTTTTTTCCCTTTCGGTTTTCCATTATATATTTCTCCCAACAAGAGTAAACATGGATGAACTCTTTTTATCCAGCGGAGCCTGGGTGTATTTTACTTGCTGCACTTCTTCACCACCTTCCACCTGTTGTTCCATTGCTTCAAGCTTTTAGGTCATCGACACTCAACTTCAAAGCTTCAACCTTTTAGTAGGATGTTCTCATATCTTCGCTTGACACTTGTCTGGTGAATTGCAATTCTCAAGAAGTTCTTTCCGCAAGCAAAGCACCTTTTTTGTAATCAGGCTCTTTTCTCCCTTCCACTTCGACTGTATTCTTGGACAACAACTTGCGCTTACGCTCGAAAAGTTTCTTTTCGTCCGCATGATTTTTTTTTTTTTTCTTCAGCACAGCTTTTTCCCTTCTCTTGCGATTCACTCTGGATTTGAACTTGAGAGTGGGTCTGGTTCGAAATTTGTGGCAGGATCTGAATCTGGACCATCTTTCTTGATACTTTTACACTTGAAACTTCAAGCCTTGGTGCTTTTCTCGGATTTAATATGGAATGGACTTTGAATTGAAAACATGGAAAAGATACTTGATTGTGGAAGAATATCTTACCACCTTTTTATACTTTTGCCTTATCTGCAACCCCAAAAAAAAAAAAAAAAAAAAAAAAAAAAAAAACCTCACTTTCTCCGCATGAGGTTTCACATAAACAATGCTGTGTCCTCCTCTTTCTTTTCTCCTCTTAGTAAAATACAAATCATTCCATTTCTAACACTTTTCACCTTTTGAACACGTAGTACAGATTCACAAAACCTTATCTCGAACATTCTCCTCTTACATTATGGACACATGTCTTTTTTGATAATACATCAATAACCGAAATTTTTTACTTGACTGTTTATACAACATAAACAACCCCAATAGCAATATGCATTACACAGCTTTATTTAATAACAATTCATTGTACAACTAGTACCCGTTCCCGTGTAAACTTTAAAAATAAAAAAACAAGTCCCCGTTCTGAATAATCTAGAAATCACATAACTTTTACAAATACACACCCAAACACTAGACACAGCAACAAAATCTTTTCGCCATTTCTAATATATGGTATCCCTTTTAAATTTTTCTTCACTTGGAAATATAGAATTTCCACCTCTGCTTTTTTTTTTTTCTCATCCTTTTCCACTCTATTTCATAGCATTAAACAGTTCAAGTATTCTCTTCCTAATTTAGTAGCTTTTTTTTTTTTGCCATGATCCCCTTCCCCAATTTATCCTACTTTTTGCCTGCCTGTCTATCCGTCTTTTTCTTTTTTCTTTTTTTCTTTTTCCTCTTAGAGCTCTCAGCTATCGAGACACGTAAACTTAACCAAATTTGAACCGAGTACCAACACCTCTACTTATAAATAGAGCCTCATTCCATCAAACAATATGGCCATTTTCACCATCATCTTATTCAAGAACTTTTACCTCTACTTTGAAGAAAAATGTTTACCCCTAATCCTAACAACAACAGCATCCGACCTGAGATGTCTAGTGACTTTCATCCTCAACCACCACCTCCTGGTGTTCCATTCACCACGAGTAAACCTTCTATCTCTCCTACACGGTTCCCCGATTCAACACCAATCTAGTCCCGTGCCTGGTCTGAAATTCACCCCTATCTATCTACCCACTCCAATCACACCCATCAGCCCTTGGACCCACTTCATGGCAACTACAGATATCTTTTGAGCCAGTCTTCAGCCGGTCCCCAATCGCAAAATATCCATTTCCCTGCACCTCAATCACAACTTCCTTCTTCCGAACACAAAAGTCTATCTACTATCATAGATCACCTTCATGATGTCATTGAATGTCAAGAGAAACATAATGATATCATGTCCGACGTCAAATCTCTCATAGTTAACCAATCCAAGTTACTCCGAAGGATTCAAACTACTCAAATCAGGAAACGAAAGCGGTTTTCCAAATCAAAGTCGAACGATAAACTTGCCTGTCACGGTCAAAAGCTTCATCCTTCTAATTCAACACCCTGATACCTTTGAAGACCTCCGTCTGCTTTTAACTCTTTTTATATAAATCTGTGTTTACCCCACCAATATTGCACGCACATCCAACAAAAAATAAAGACCACTTACACAATATTTTCAATATGTCCGCAGGATCTCGCAATCCTAAAAAAAGAAGATGGCCACTACCTCAACCTTGGAGACCTCTCCAATCAACAAACATACAAAAGGTATTAAGGCAGTATCATCCAACCATAGATCTAACCCTACTTCACCTCTTTCCAGTAGACCACATTCCCCACCAAACAAAAGTACCAACAAACAAAAAGAACAACACCATCCTTACACCTCAAAATAACACCAATTCTAGAACTGCTGTAAAACTTGTACCTACCCGCTTGACCCAGCCCAGAAATCCTCAATATCGACCAAGTATAGACACAGAAATTCTACTGGACACGAAACATTTGCCTACAGTTACTGTCAATAACAAAACAAATTCCACTCAAATCTCAGCAGCGAGACCACAAACTCTAAGCAAACAGCGCCTGTCTTTCAACCAACCAAAAGATGACTACTTTTTACCCATGAAAGAACAACTTCAACTAAAAATCCCGAACTCTTACCTGTTTTTGATTCAAATTCAACTTTCACTACCTCTGAGATCATGACAGTTTTAAATGACTTCAACTCAAGCTTTTGACATGATTCGTAAGAAACTTGAAGATATAGAGAGCTCTCCTTGAACTCTATTCAGTTCAACATCTCTTCCGAGGAGCGTTACATTAGGGATGAACTTTCCTGATCACATTTTCTTTTTAAAATAAATATGATTTTTTTATTCGTACCTTCGTACCTCCTTGCGTAAATATTTTTTTCTTCATTAAATTTTAATGGGTGTCTGTTCATATTAGATCAACAGTCTGGAGTGTCTTCCTCCACTTCAAATGGCGTATCAGTTGCCAAAACGACAAAATCTCCTTCCTGTCTACATTTGATGTCCAATAATTTCTTACGAAACTTTTCAAATATATAAATTCCTACACTTTGCTTTTCTTTAAACTCCTGAAGGAGATTCCGGTCAATACACTCTATCCTAATGGCCTCTAATTTATAACACAGCCCAACTACTCTTAACAGTACTTCTTCATCCGTTTTTTTCTCCCACGGACCAATAATATACGAAGAGTCCTTTTCTAACATCCGAACAGTAAATAAATGCTTTTGCTTTTAAATCTTCACTTAGCTTTTGATATATATTTGGTCTTTTTATAATTTTTTTCTCTTGACTGTTTACACCTCACCTTATTTTTACTCACTTCTGCTACCTGAAAGACGTTCCTTTTATGCCTTTTGTTCAATAATAATAATTTTTTTAATTATAGATTTCTTTTGGCTGTTATCGAAATACGGGTTCAAAATCTCCTCATAAAATTCTTCTCCTGAAGTTCTTTCCCCAACTTCTAAAAATCCTTCCGTATCTTCCAACATTTTTGTGTATCCATATTTTTCATACAGATCATTCATAGCCTCTTCTTGGTCGACTTCCTCCAAAGTGTCATATACCTCATCTTCTATCGTTCTACCTTCTTCACCTTCTTTAGTCAACCTTGTTTTTACCGCATGTGATACTTTCGAGAGACACTCAACTGACAAGTCCATGATATACAGATCCTGTCTTCTCCTTACTCTGCTCATGGCTACATATGCTTGCCCAGATGTAAACACATTTTTCAATGAAACCGCAACTGACGGTAATGTCAAGGACTGGGATTTGTGGATTGTGATGGCCCAGGATAATATAAGAGGTAATTGATATCTCTCATAGCTACCACGGCCTGTTGTCCTGTATTCTTTTGCCACTCGGTAAATTCTACCACCATCGCACTCAATGTCTACAAATCCCTCTAGGTGAACTTGGACAACCGTCCCCACAGTTCCATTAACCAACCCTGTGTCCACATCAATATTCGATGTACACATTACACGTGCTCCAATCTTCAACAAAAGCTCTGTCTCCAATCCTGTTTCAGATGCAATTGTTTCACTGATATCTCCATCTTTAGTATATCCTCCATTATCCTGACTTTTTATCGTAAAAAGTTGCCCTGAGAGAAGAAACAAACATTTCTTATTAAAGGCATCAACTTGCCTTTTATGTGTCATAACTCTAATACTTTCTTCGGGGATATTGGTCCCATTCGGTCCACCGTTTTGACATATTTCAACCAGTGTGGCTATACTGCTCATTGAGAGCTCGCCTTTCCTGACATCGTCTAAAAACGCTTTAAACACGGGATCTCCAGATTGCCGGCAAGCTTCCCTGAGATCAAATCGACGGAGATTTCTATACTCCTTGGACTTCCATACCCAATCTACATTCTGTTTATATCTGTTCACAGGGCCTAACTGACCAAAGTCTCCAAAAAAAACCACCGATATTCCTCCAAATGCTCCTTTTTTTCCCATACATCGCTTTTTGACAAAGTGTTTTCAATAGCTGTCATTAACGATCCAGATATCATTGATATCTCATCAATTAGAATAATCGGCTTCTTTTTCCACGAGAGGCGACGTCTATTAACTGCTCCCTCACCGAATAAGGATTTCCCCATCTCATACGTAGACTTCGCCATTCTTGAGACCCTGAACCACCTATGAATTGTTTGTCCACCAATGTTCACAGCCGCAACACCTGACGGTGCCAACTTGATTGTCTCAAATCCATTTGAGCAAGCGTATTTTTCAATCCAGCGCAATAAAAGTCGATTTCCCTGTGTGCCTGCCCCCACACACCAACAACTGGATAGGTTCATTACTTTCGATCTTCAATTTCACATCATCAAATACCAATTGTTGATCTTCGGTTAGTACTTCTGTCATTACCATAGCAGTATTCTCCGCACATCTTTTGCTCCTCACCAACATCTAACACTACAAGTAGCCCGGGTGCTTCTCTCATTAAAAGTTCCACTCCCAACCGCTCCAACGCCATCTCCTTGAAGGAAGAATACCCAGTCTCATTCGATATCCATTGATCAACATCTACTCTTGTTGGCATATGAAGCATTAACAAATGCATAAAAGCATCCTCTGACTTTGTGACATTAATCGGTCTCGTTCTAATGATCGCCATCTCATTCCTCTTCCTGACCTTTCTCCCAGCTAGGTCAATGAACATCCTACTCTTATCTTTTTATACTAACATGCCCAAAATTTTCATAATACTCCTTGTAGGTCATTCTCTCAAAATCGACACCTCCTACATTTCACTCGTTAATATCACTACTTATCTGCGAGTCAAGATACAAAGGTAACGTCTTCTCCTATTGTGTATTTACCACTTACTATCATCTAAAGGCCTTTCAAGATATTTCTTCCATTTGTCGTCCATGAAAATGTCCTCATCTTCATCATCCAGCCTATCACCTATAACAGCCTTTCTCTTCAATAAATTGTTTCTTTTTATCTCCTGGTAATTCTGTCGCTAAAAATTCAACTTTTGTGCGAGACCTCGGACATAGTCCAAGAGCAAATATCCATTATCGCCTCTGCTATCGACACACTTCTGTAGTGAAAATTCTGAATATAAGCTTCGCTTGGCCCATTCTGTTCACCTTCACTATTGCTCTTCTTTGCTTTTGCGATAGTCGCTCTTTGAATAGCAGCATGTTTGGTGATATATTTACACATATACCTCTTTGCCAACGATCCTCTGTTGTACTGCAGATCCATGTTTACTCTCCCAAACTTCAAAAGATCAATATTATAACCGTTCACTCTCGTGTCAAATATACCTCGACGATATTCAAACTTGTTCTTTTCTTCATTAAACCGGGTCACATCTGATACCGGCTTGGGGTACCCGAAACGACACCCATCCCGATACTCACTATTACAATATCCTCCACAATTATGGATTTGATGCTTTCTTATCAACTCTGTTTCTTCATCAGTCCTACCAACTGCCGAACAACTGATAACATCCTTTGCAATCATCGCCTCGATACTGTCATTTGTCCACAAGCAATAATGTGTATGAGGTGTACCTCTCTCTTGAACCTCTAAAACCCAACAAAATGCCACTAGACCTCCAACTGTCTTTTTCGCCCAATCTGTCCGTATGAACGCAAAAAACCTTTGCCACTGCCTTTTCCAATGCATCATAAATAGTACAGGATCATGATGTGGCTGTAATTCTGGTCCACCTGGATCACTAAAATGCTTTGCCACTGCAAACTGTCCCTCACTCCTGTCATCACATGTGTAGGTTCCAAAGAGCTGCGGTGTTCCAAACTTTTCAAAAAGTGCTGTAAACTTCAGGTACAACTGTCTCTTATAATTCGCGCCTGTGCGAATGACAGCTGGTACAGCAATCGTACTAGATTGGTTGAATCGATAGCCTATCTCATTGATTATTATATTTTCAAACGAACTAAAATTAACTATCACGTTTACTCTTCACTCTCTTCCGCCATTAGGATTTCTTTACATATTTTACCTTTGCTATTGTTCGACCTCTCTCGAATATCACTTGCGACCGTTTTTCTTCCATTTATAGTTCTTGGAGCTCTACGGTTATGATACCCAAAAACTGTCTGCTTTTGAATCCAGTCAAAAAGCATCAGAATATATTTCGGGGATCTTCCAAACCTTCGGTCAACTGATAACAGCCTAAATTTGGCATACGCTCGTAATGTGGATCTAGAGTATCCCAAATCTATTACACACCAATCCAGTTTTTGTTGTCAGTATTCAGTATTACTTAACTGTCCATTCCACTACCTCCTTTGAATAATATTTCCTTTTCTTCACCTTGTTTTAGCAACATCTTTAACTCCATCCTTAAATCCTCGTCCATCTCAATATCCAAAGAATCCTCTACATCCATGTCGATATTATTATCATTATCCCGATCAACATCTTCCCTTTCCTTCTCACTATCTTCAATGTCTTTCTCTTCTTCTACATCCTCATCTTCAAACTCATCTGTCTCATCTGTCCAGTACTCTTCTTCTTTTGCCCTTGTACCGATAAAATTCGGGACCTTTACGACAAACTTCTTTGAGCTACTCTCGATATTAGGCACCTCCCTATCCTCGCTGTCATCCAGATCCTCTTCAAGTGAGCGCTCTTTCAAGGAATTAAAGTATTTTCAGGTTAATTGACCATTTTCATCTCAAAAACATCTTCTTCAACCCATATTACTGTCTTCAGATTCCCAAAATTTACAAATACCTTCATATTTTTCTAGCGGTCTTCCTGCCTCCGAGTCGATCCCTTCATAATTTAACGAATAAAACCCCTCCCCATTTACGTAAAGAGTGGGAAATAAATACCCCAATAAGCAGGGATTGGAATATTTTACCACCTTCTTATTATCAACCACTCCAAATACCAAATCCTCGTACCTACTCTCTTCGTTAGCTGTACCTGGCGCTCCATCATCCACTGGCATCATAATCTCTTCTTGCATATTTGTTCTATTCTGGTTACCCCAAAACTGTTGTTTGTTTAAATCCGTTCTTATCATCTCGGGCACAAGTGCAACTCCCTCCATGTTTGGCCCATCAATCTCACTATACAGCCTATTGTTCTTTCGTAACCAGGAGGACGCGCTCTCAATTCTTTCTATTTCAACCATCGAGACGTCCTTTCCGGCTCCCTTCTGATTTCTGATTATCCCTCTCGTACCCGAGTATTCCGATATAAAGTGCTGACTTTCATAAATTCCTATCCGTCCCTGGACAAAATGGTACCCAGGACGTGCACTTCTGGAGTCTGTGCCGTACTTTGAGTTAGTCAGTTCACAGAACACCAAAATAGGACAAATATACTTTTCTGCTACAGGATGTAGGCCCTTGAGCTCTATTGGAATGTCTCCCGGATATTTCCAATAACTATTCGCATAGAAAATCTTTACTAGTATTTAAGTGACTTGATTGGCACAGTTTCTACAAGACTTTCTTTTTCTTTCTCTTAAACACCAGTGTTTCTTAAACCACTTGATCCCTTCTTACCATCGATTTCAACTCTTTAATAGTTACATTCCCACTACTTTTGTGAGGTGCACATACAATAATCCGCCCTCTCTTAGTCCTTCTCGGCATAACAATCTTTTCCCCTCTCACGTCACGATAGCTCAGAATCGGCCATTTAAATCCATACTTGTTCATAAATTGAACCAACTCGATCTCGTGATTTTCACTCATACAACAAACCTCATCATCATACAGAATCCTGCAACACACAGTACAATACATTTCTGGAGGCTTTTTTTCTCATCTCCTCTTTTTCTGAATTTCGAATCTTCATACTTTTTTCCCTTTCTCCTTCTTGCGTTGGACAAGCCCCAGGATAGAACGTTGTCCAGCAGTATAGCGAACCCCATTACTATCTAATTAACCACAAACATTTAGTACACTTCTCACATCGTTTTTTTCCAAACAGAGTGAACCCCAACTAAAAAATTTTTTACATACTACGCTCGTTTTCCTCCACATCCATTTTTCTCTTTTTCTTTTAGTTTTAATTTTCTTCCAAAAAAATCCAGTCTTTTCCCTAGTTTTATACACTCTCTTTTCCATTCTTATGCCCAAATAAATAAAAAAATATTTTTAATACTCCTTTCCATCCTTCTTTTTTTCTCCTATATTTAGTTTTTCTTCATTCCGATATTACTCTCCTATTTGCCGTTTGGAACTGTTCCATCCTTTTTAAGCAACCTTTCCATTTGGCCAGTGGTCATCAGGTTTCTTGACTCCAACATCGATTCGTTATCCTGAGTACTCAATGGCTTTCCATTGAGTGGATTATTCGTGTCGTTATCAAATTCATAATCACTCATATTTTCAATATCATCTTCAACCTCCATCGATTCATCATTGTCGCTAAATGTGGTCCTAGTTCCTTGCGAGGGCACCATATGACCTTTTCTCGCGGCTTCCTGCAATGGAGACCCCATATCTGACATCCCACCATCCCTTTTGCCGCTCTTGACATTCTTACTAGTCGACCCATCCTTTGAACTTCCCGATGCTCGACCAACTCCTGCGCCCTGACTTAGACCTCCACTTGTCGCAGGAACCATGTTCAACGGTTCTAATTCAGACGCCCCAAAGACTTTTGCTTTCGGCTTACGCCTTTTTGCCCTAAGCAAATCGCTAATCCCTGAATCGTCCGAATCATCATCTTCAAAGTCTCTTCTTGATCTCTTGGGTTCCTTCTCAACTATGCTAGACATCGAGTCTGAGTCATACTCTAGATCAATCACCCCGTGCCCCATTGAATCCCTTGAATCCTTTTTCCTTCTGCTTTTGCAGAATCTTCGCCAAAATCCCTACCCTTTCTTTGGCTAGCATTAAGAGAGCCACTGATTCCATCCAAGGAGGATTTAAGTAATTCTGTACCATCCTTACTTCTATCCACACCTTCCTTTCTCGTCTCTTGACCAACAATTGCTGAAATCAGCTCTCGAGTGGAATTAGCTGCACTTGTACTATTAAATCTGTTTAGCAGAATACTTGCCTCTGTACCCTTTGTAAGCACATCGATAATGTTATTTGCATCACTGTTACTTTTATAAACCATATCCTCCTCAAAAGGTAAGGTACACCCTTCAATTTCTCCAAACTCTTCTTCATCAACATGTTCGAGTGATTCTGCATTCAGTTCCGCTGAGAGGAACTTTCCTTTCATCTGCAAGGTCATCACACCTTTAACTTTAACCATGTCTTTCGATTTCAACGTATTCATGAATGACGGATACTTTCTCCCTTTTAGCATCCCGAAAGATGACCTTCAGCCCTAACATCGATTTTTTTTTTTTAAATAAAAATCAGTTGGTTTGAGTTGTTTTGAATTGAACTTCACAGGTTTTAAAATTTAAGTACATCAATTCATCCATAGACATCCATCCTTTTCGATCCCTTACCCATAGTTTCCTGTGAACGAAATGCATCCTTTTTTTTTACTCTGCTTTGCCGCCCCTCGAGCCGACACCATAATTGAGCCAAGTGGCAATTCATGCAACAAAATATTTAAAGGACCCTTAACATTGCTAATGTCTAGTGCCATTTTGTAATTTTCTTGTTATTTTTCTTTTGACAATTGGTGGAGAGTGGTTCGGAAAACTGTCTAGCCAAATGGGTCTTTAGATTTTTTTTTTTTTTTTTTTTTTTTTTACTATTCTCTTTCATTTCCTTTTATAACAACTTGAAGGACATTCTATCCAAATAACATACACTTTTTATTTCAATTTCCTTACTCGATATTTTTCCCTTTTCTTGAGAAATAGAAAACTACTCATACCCACTTACACCAATCTCCTTTTACCAATCCACTTCATCTCTTACTTTCCACTTTTTTTTTATAATCCTCTTTTTTTTTTAATTCTCATCTTTTTTTTTTTTTCTCAGTAATCATTTTTTCTCTAAACAATGTTTTCATCTGGCCTCATTCTCCAAGATCTTCCTACTGACCCAACTAGATTCACTCTTCTATCAGATCCTTTGCTAAATCCACACAACTCTGATATTTTAGGTTTCGCTGCTTCTCAGTTGAATTCATTCAGGACTTTTTTCAAAATTACCTGGTCCAGATCTCAACATAATGCTTTTCCTACTATTTTAAACAATGCCAAAAAATATGATACTCTCATTATATCAGGGTTGCTCTATATTTCCATTATCCATAAAGCAGGCTTCCCTTGTATTTATTTCCTACTAGAAGCTAGTAGTATCACCAAGGACGTTACTATTCCTACGTTTCATGCATGGGATCTCTGTACAATCAAGCCACCTCCCCCTCCAATCATAAATTATGAATTCATTAATTTTCAAAAACAACTTACTTCCGTCCTTAGATCTCATTTAGCTTTTAATAACGCTGTAAAAAGACTAGGTGGATCAACAAAAGGCATGTTTTCAAAAATGGTATACAAACCTACTGATAAAGATAACATAGAGACCCCTACACTTTTCAGGTCTGGCTCAAGTCTTAAAATATATGATTCGAATTTTATTGAGACTATCGCACGTGAGTCGAAACGCAAGCGTGATATTGCTTTTAACTCGAGACGGCAAATTCATAAACAAACACCTTTGACTAATGTCGCTGAGTCATCAATGACGTAGCCCCATTCCTGCACATTGACAAATCATAACATATAAATATATACATTGTTTGTGTCCTTTCAACACTTTATCATCTCTCTTCCCCTTTACTCAAAACAATGCAGGATTCACATAACCAACATTCACCTTATTCTATATTCCTTCTAATGACAATAATTCATTAACCCCAGAAGCCATTATCATTAGCAATCTGCCATTAACAGGACTTTCCTGCAACACAATTTCCGCCATCCCTTCCTCTAATGTCTTAACCAACTTTTCAACTGTTAAACCTGATCCAACTCTTGCCCTGTCCCCATCGGATCTAAGTGACATCTTCACTACCCATAAAAAATCCCTTTCCCCTGATATCATCCAATCCACTACTCCCGCTTTGGATCCTAACTTTACATCATCCCAGTTCTTGCCTACATCAAATGATGTAAAATTACCCGAATTTGACCCTTATGATCTACTATTCAATACTGACACAGACACTTTGCCTGAGATTCTGTCCACTGACATTGACTCCTCTATCTGCCAAATTTCTCCTATTGATCTTCATCAAACTCCTTCAAATTCACCCAATCAAATAAACTTCTGTCCTCAAAAAAAATAAACTTCAATTTCTTGTGACAACACCTGACACCTACTATGAGGATTCCAACAACGCTAAAAATGCCTTTTCGGAAAGTACCTCGACTAAAAAATCAGTTAGATCCAGATCCTACACATGCCCATTTCAAAAATGTCTCTCTGTTTTCCGAAGCAAATCAAGTTTTGATTATCATCTTCTTATTCATCTCCCTTACCGCCCATTCAAATGCTCTCAGTGTCCAAAGGCCTTTGTCAGACATCATGATTTAGAAAGACACAAACTTTCCCACAAACCTATTGACACAAAACCAGCTACCTGTCCTATTTGCAAATACGTGTTCACTCGAAAAGAAGCTTTGTCTAAGCATCTCAAAACCTCTTCAATTACAGGAAATATTAGTCCATGCTCGCTCACTTTATCCGTAATGGGCCTTTCCCATCTTACTGATGCTGACAACTCCATAGACCCAAGTTATTTCAAAATATTAAACGATGTCTTTTAAATAATCTTTTGCTTTTATTGTCATCATTCTACTTTTTAGGAGGTTAAATGTAATGCTTTTATATTTTCTCCTACTTCCTGGAATTTTACATTCCTTTGTTCATTGGTTTTTTTTACCTTACCGTCTCTCTCAATTTTGACGTCACTAGCTTCTAATCTGTAAGAGAGTGGAAACGGACACCCTTCAATAAATTCCGGCTTCAATTCACCTTTTACATCAATCTCTAGTCCATCTATCACACTAATACAATGCATCAAGTTCCCTGTTACATCTTGGTATTTCGATGACAGATTCACCATCAGCCCTTTGAACTGACCGCCTTCTATTTTACCGCTGACCTTCAGCGCCGAATACACAAATCCATTGTCGTCAAGGGTATATGTCCAAAACCCCGTCTCGGAGTAACTTAACCTTAAACCATCCTCTAAAAGGTTTAATGGATACAGAAAAGCCACTCACTTCTTGTTAAATATACATATGAAACATCTTTTTGCATTTGATCATAAACTATTATAATAAACTCTCAAGTTACATACCTAAAACTTGCGTCATCACAGCCCTCAACAACACTTATTTTTTTGTAAGCACTCAAGAGATAATACTCCGGAAGGTTCACATTGTCCATTGTTACGGGCTTGATGTTTCCTGATACGAAACATTCATCTCCTATTCCAATCCCTAGAAACGTCCGAAAATCAAATTTTTTTACTTCCTCTTTCTTATTAACAACCACGTCAAGACCTTTGTATGGACCTGTGTCAACCATCCTGGCTAGAAATTGAATGTGGATATATTCTACATCTTGTGTATTATCCTTTTTCAGCTTTCTAACCTCTAATTTTGGATAAACTACAACAACACTAGTTATCCGAACTTTAGCAAAAACGTCACACTGAATTCCAATGCACATTTCGTCCAGAGCGTTCTTTTCTTCTACCTTTCTCATCTGAATTCATATCCATTTTTGCGTCCAATCTATAAAAGTAACACTAGTTGCTTGGATTCAACTTTTGTCGTTTTTTTATACAGTCATGTCTTTTTTTCCTCTCATATACGTGACGAGACCAAACTTGTGTTCCTGAAATTTATATTGTTAGACTATTACCCTAATCTCTAGCTGTTTTCAATATATCAGTTCATTTTCTTTTGACCGTCACCGTTACTTCTTCTCCGTTTATTTCACTTTAATATCCCACATTATCTTTTTTTTTATGCTTTACTTTACGGTTCCAACTGTCACCTTTTCGTATGAGTGACCACTTTTAGCCCTTCAAATCTAACCGTGAGTTGATGTTATTTCAATTAGACTCAATGTCATTCAAATCCCTATCTTTCTTTTTCCGTTCTTGTCTTCTCAAATTAAACACAGTTCATTCTTTGTATGGGAATAAAGCGAAGAGGTCTGTTAAATTCGCTTAACGAGCTAATGTCAAAACGCTTGGAAAGTACGATTTGTCGAGATTCTGAACAAACACATCCTTTTTCGAAATGGGGTTCTCCACATCTTCTCACTTTCTACTTTTTTCTACCTTTCTATAATTATGACATTCTATTCCATTGATTTTCTTCCACTTATTTGCTTTTTTTCTCATCAAACACACTAACATCAAATCTCATTCTCTTTTGACTTTCCTTGCTCTCTTCTGTAAATGTCACAATAGGATCACCCGCTCCGACTAGAGCTTTAAATCTTCTCAAATCTCCTCTCTTCCTTATCTCTTCGAAGCAACTTAACCCTTCCTCCTCGAAGCACTCCTCGTCCCTCCACATCCTGTTTACCACAAACGTACAATACCACGGCACCAAAGTTGTTTTCCCGACCCGAAATCCTACAAATTTACCTGAGTATATAGCATGTTCTACCTTTGTACAGATATGCTCCATCAAATGGGTTTTTTTGTCTCAAATTCCATTCTCGCACTAATTATTCTATCCTTAATCCCCTCATTCCCTTTGACTTTAATAACCTCTGCATCGAATGACACCCCTGAACATCCATCATTCAACAAATTCCATCCCTCAACATAGCCTTTTGCTCCCCTTTGGAGAAATAAGGAACTGTCACAATCTTCACCATGCATCCATCTAGCTCCACACCTTCTAGATCAATATTTTTTTCTTTCTCTGTTTGAAGTATATTACTCCTTTGTTTTTTGGAAATTGTGCTTCGGTCTGGCTGTCCAAAAATTCTATGTGTCACATCTTTTGACCTGAATTAGTATTCTTCACATCTCAATCATTCTCAATATATTATTCTACGACTTCACTAGATTTCCTATACTTACTATCCCCTGCGCTGAACCGTCTCTTCCTTTTATTCTGCATAGCAATCCTCTGTGATATTGAAAATTATTAACGCACCGAAATCCGTTTTCTTTTTAACCACAGCACGTATGCCTCTTCTTGTGACTGGGTTTCTTTTAAAAAAACCCAGTTAAGCTAGACCTTGTTATCAATGTTGACACTTCAACTTTTAATTCCACAACCAGCGAAATGCTCTATTTAAATACGTACATTTTAATAGCAAGAGTTTCTCTTCCTTTATGTTCCCATTAACCCAATAAACCACTCTATATGCTACACTTTTTAGGTGATCTGTTACTTTTAACCTCATTCTATCATTTATTTCATTCTACCATTATATGGTCCTGTTGTCATTGATCCTCACTATATACAGTTATTTAAAAACATCATTTAACAACTGCCGCTTAAATTATTCCCATATTCCTTTTATACTAAAAAAGTTTAATCCTATTACCACTTTTATTAACGTTTTGTATACATTCACTTTCACTTAATATTATGACCTGCCTCTTATGGCCATTTTCCTTTTCATAATGTCTCTGTTACAACTCTTTCTTTCTCTTTCTGACCGTGTTCATTTCTATCACAAATGCCCACTCTTATGTTGATTGTTTCGACTGGAGATTTAAAGATCCAACTAACCCTTCTTGGTCTGACACGAACGGCTATTGCGCAGGCTTTCCTAGACGATTTCCCATTGACGCAGGACCTTTCGCCTCTCTGGATTCAGACAAAGTTAATAGACATTACCAACAGTCTCATTCTAACCCAGATCCACTAAACTCAATTCCTTGTTCTAATGGAATTCAGGGTGAAGAACCTGGAGCAGATGAAACAATGGCTTCTCCTATACAGAATGCATACACTGGCCTTGACAGATTCAATAGGAAGGTGGGTCAGATGACAACTATCAAACCTGGTGACAACATTTGTGTCAGATGGCCTGCAAAAAATCACGCTGTTCCCTCTGAAAAAAACCAACCCATCTCAATCTCATTTTCAAAAGTGAATCCGTCCCAAGATCCAACCAAAAAAAGAGTTTCTATCTAATATCATCGCTTCATTAGACTTTAAGAATTGTACTAATAAGGATAAAGACCCTGATATTTGGCCTTGCGGTGACTGTTTCACAGTTCCTCTGTCTCTTCAGGTCGGATACTATTCTATTCAATGGAGATGGCTATTGAACGAAAACGAGTGGTACACCTCATGTGGTGATATCCACTTAACAACCTCTTTGAATATCAACTCACAAAACACCAATAACCACTCCATTCAGACCCCTCCAAAAAACATTACACGATATTACTACGTCCCCTCAAATGCTTCCTTCTTAATTTGCCAGGATTCGAGTTATTTTCTTGCTATAATACTTGTTTACCTTTTAACAATCTTATTTTTGGATATCCTGCCGTTTTAACTCTATAATTGTTTACTGTTAAGATTATGTCCCCTTTATAAGAGATTCTCGTAACACTCTTCCAACGACTACAACATGCCGCGATTAGTTCGAATATCCCATTCGTTACTTTGACCTTTACAAGGTTTGTATTAATAAATCATTCTCATCAAACTTTTGTTAAGCTCTAATATGAGTTTACCTATCCCTCCTCAACAACCCAGCTCTGATCCTCAGCTCGAACAAATCACTGCCTTACCCATTTTCTCTTGTGATTTCAATAAACCTGAGAGAGCTATCCTTTTTTCCACATTCTCCATTTGTGCTTGCACATTCCTTCTCCTACTAATGCACTTTTATAAAATCCGAGAACAAATAAAAAAAAAACAATTTAATCAAGCAGTTCACAATTCAGTTAATAACATTGTACACCCCAACGAATCCAGACGCGACTTCTCCCACTACGATTATACTTAATCTTCTCTTTACTCAATAAATATATTTCTAAACTTTTACTAGAGCTTTATTTACTGCCCTGCATCTTCGATATCATCTACCACATTATTCTTTGCCAAGCACAAATAATCTCTTTCCTCTAAGAAACCTTCCCCTTTCTCCCTAACATACACTTCATCCCTTAACTGAATCCCATAATAAAATCTCGCTTTATCTCCATGTACCTCTTTTTCGTAATCATGAGTGGCAAAGACTGGCGCAAAGCGTTCTAAATTTCTCAATGTCCAAATCTTATGGCCGTCAACAATATTAATTTTATCAAATTTCATTCCTCTCCCTGATTCATATCCAACAAAACCACAGAATTGCTTGACCCTGAACGTTCTTAATAACGGCAATTCACTGATTAGATCCCTGTGTTCAACACACATTTCTCCTCTTGCATATAAAATATCCCCTTGTTGAATTCGCAGTTTGTCTCCTTTTGGGTGTCTTAAAAAAGCTACAACATGTAATCCTAACAAGGAATTGTCTAATCTTTCGGCACGAAGATTACCAAAGGCATACTCTACCAAAAATTCACTTTGCAGACCTCTCAAATTACTCCCATCGACCCCAGCTGGATTTTTAAGTACATCAACATTACAATGAATAATCCATGTAACCATGCCATCCTCTGTTTCACCACACTCATCGCCATCGTCTCGTATACATACTCCTGGACCTGTCACCTTCAACCTAACTGACTTCATTCTATTCACGCCAATCCGGGTCCCATCTTGTTCCGGACCTGACCAACCAAAACCTGGTCCCCTCCCACCGCCGGCCCAGCCTCCTTTCCTAGTACAAATCTCAACACGCCCTTCCCTTTTGTATACCATATTACCCGCTTTTATAGAAGTTCACTTGATCTATTATGTTAAATAAAACTTGTTCTTGTTACACTCAACGTAACACTTTCACTCTACCTTGCAAATTATTAACAATGCGTGTCAGTAACAGTACCCTTGTGACCCATCGACACCTGGGCACGCACCGTACCTTTAAAGTCCTGATGGTGACTCTGATGGCGACTTCGTGACTTCGTGAGATGGATATGTCCCAGAGTCTGACCCCTCCTCCCTCCCTTTTATACCCCTCCTCCCTCCCTCCCTACCAACCTGATTCTCCCCGCCCGTTACCCCGCCCTTTTCCCAAAAAGCTCAATCCCCCATCTCGCTCTTCCCTATATAGCCCCGCCCCGACCCCGAAGCCTGAATTTCCTTTCCCTCCCTGCCTCCCAATAACCGCCCTCCAAATTCTCTTGCTTCCTAGAGGAGAATTTATAAGAGGGTTATAATAACTGGCTTGTGGCAGCCAAGCGTTCATAGCGACGTTGCTTTTTGATCCTTCGATGTCGGCTCTTCCTATCATACTGAAGCAGAATTCAGTAAGCGTTGGATTGTTCACCCACTAATAGGGAACGTGAGCTGGGTTTAGACCGTCGTGAGACAGGTTAGTTTTACCCTACTGATGAAGTGTTGTTGCAATAGTAATTGAAGTTAGTACGAGAGGAACACTTCATTCGGATAATTGGTATTTGGGTCTGCCTGAGCAGGCAATGACCCGAAGCTATCATCCGTTGGATTATGGCTGAACGCCTCTAAGTCAGAATCCGTGCTAGAACGACGATTACCGCCTTTTCCGATATCTAGTTGAATACGAATAGGTCTTCGGGCCCTGAGTCATACTACGTGGGGAGGTCTTGCATGGCGGAAAGGCTGTGTGAGGCACCTGCTTTTAAAACAAAATATTGGAAGAGATAAATCCATTGCAGACGACTTTTTATGAACAGGGTATTGTAAGCAGTCGAGTAGCCTTGTTGCTACGAGCTGCTGAGATTAAGCCCATTGTTCTACAGATTTGTTTGTTTTTTTTAAAAAAACGATTCTTCTTCTTCTTTTTTATAATAAAAGCTTGCTGCGTAAAGATCAGAGAGAGATCATTGTCTTTGTAAAGAAAAAAAGGGCGCGCCCTCTCTGCTGTGTCCCCTCCCCTCTACAACAACCTACAACCACCCTACCCTCAACCACCCTCACTACCCTCCCCGACCCTGAACACAAGAGGATTCCCTTCCCTCTCTCTGGCGCGCCCTCTCTGCTGTGTCCCCTCCCTCTACAACAACCTACAACCACCCTACCCTCAACCACCCTCACACCCCCCCCCCCGACCCTGAACACAAGAGGATTCCCTCCCCTCTCTCTCTGGCCTCGCCCTCTCTGCTGTGTCCCCCTCCCCCTCCTGTCTCCTGTTCTGATTCTGTGACTGTCTCTCCGGGACTGCTACCCTCGCCCCTCTCTCTCTCTCAATCCCGCCCTTTCGTGCCTCTTCCCCGCCCTTCCGTGCCCCATTCCCGCCCTTCCGTGCCCCAATCCCTCCCTTCCGTCTCTCTCTCTCTCTCTCCTCCCCTCTCTCTCTCTCTCTCTCCTACACTCCCCTACAGATCTCTCTTCTCCTTCTTCTTCTTCTTTTTATTCTCCCTACCTAAAGTATTCTTTTTACTTGAAAACTACTCTACTTATTCTTCTCTTTCCCTGATTCTCCTTCCCTCGACTCATAATCGTTGTTTCACAGCTCCTCCTCCGCTGCTCGTTTGAGTCGTCTCAATCGTCCCTCGTCTTCAAACTCACATCGTTCTACGGCTTCACCCCTTAAAAGACGATCCACCTCTTTCCGAACGGCCTCAGCCCTTAAATGACGATCGATCTCTTTCTGAACCCCTCTTTCATCTGAACCAAGGACGATTCTGACCAAGTCCTGGACTGATATTTTTAAAACTCATCACATTCGATACCATTCGTAACCTTGTACATGATACGGTTTTCAAACCGAGTTTGTCACTCTTAATCACTCCCTTAAGAATAGCCATTTCACCTTCCTGAAGTAAATCCAACTCCTTTTCATACTCTCCCTCAAACTTGACTTCCACCCCTAACCCCGCTTTAGATTTATCAAGGATCCCTTTTCGAATATAACGATTCCTTGCATAGGCTTGTGACGATGATATTATATAGTCTTGTGATAAAAACTTTACCAGAGGCAGCCATTCAGGATCATTAAATGAATTTCGCCACAATTCATTTTCCTTAATGAATATTTGGTCCACTTTTGTCATTCCATTGATGAAATATCCACGATCGTCCTTGCTCACTCCCTCGGTTCCAAAAATGGTTATACATATAATAATCTCTTTTCCATCAAGTCTATGGCATATTATTATCAAAAACGAACATGACATCAGTACTTATCACTCTTTCATATTGTTACGCCAAAAAATGACAATTCACTAATCCACACCCACCTTAGTTTCTCTTTGTTGCTCTTTTCACTCATTCCCGACTCCGAAGAGGAAGTGTCAAGACCGGCCATTTCTTCAGTAAGCGATTCAATGCTCGAAGATGAGTAACCTGACTTCAAAAATCTCATCGCGCTCGCTAGGCTGCCGCCGAGCAGAGTTAAACCACCACCAACACCCAAGCTTGGGGAAGCCGCGGTCTCTCGACGTGGAGGGTCCTCTGGTCTTTTTCTTTTCTCCTCTAGGTCCTCGTCTTCTTGTCCGAGTCTTTCGTAGCCGCTGCTGGCAAAGAGGCTTCTTGCTTGATCCTTGAAAAACTGTGACATTGTGCTTTCTTTCTTTCTTTCTTGCTTTCTTGCTTTTTTTAATGAAAAAGGGATAAAGGTGAAAACAGGGACAAAGGTGTGGAAATGGAGAAGACACCTCTCCGCTCTTTTCAGTCTTCTATTTATACTATTCAGTTTTGGATATTGTGACTTGTTAACTCAGGATAATGGCGAAGCTGTTGCCCGATAAGACTATTTCTCCTTGGAACAATCATCAGGCAATGCCATGTTCAAGCAAAGCCATGTTCTAAAAAGACTAAACAGCCCACCCTTTCAAACCCAGTTATTCACAGTTCCGAAAATCCCAAAAGATATCTCTCTTTTACAAACTAACGGAATAAATTACTCTTCCCTCTATCACACAAAACATCAACACTCACACACACTCCTTTTTTTCCAATCCTCATTGTCGACCTTAAATCTCACGCAAACACTTCTACTTCGCCACATCTACTCTCTCTCTCTCTCTCTCTCTCTCTCTCGCTTCTTCTTCCTTTCGTTTTATTTCTCCCTAATGTATTCTCTTGACTTCTAACTCTACCTACCCATCACCTCTTTCACTCCCTATCTTTAAGCCCTGTTCTGTCAAAGCCTTCATTCGTTTTCTCCTCCTCCTCTATGTCATCAAAACCTTTTCAGCATCTTCTCCCTTTTCATCACTCAAATCGTTTTTACAGCATCTTCTCCCTTTTCATCACTCAAATCGTTTTACAGCATCTTCTCCCTTTTCATCACCCAAATCGTTTTGATCCTCTTTCCCCTCTTCATCACTCACAACCTTTACACCCTCTTCTCCCTCTTCCCTACCACTCTTATTTAGTCCTTCCATGTACTGATCGAGAACCTCTCTCATCTTACCAAGTACCTCTACTATCCTCGCCTCTCCTCTAATTAGATTCACCCTCTTAGAGATCTCCTCTAGGCCCTTGTCGAGCACTTCTTTCTCCGAGCTTCCACCAAATCGATTTTAAAACCTTGCTAAACTCAATAAGCGCTTGGAGTATTCAACACACGACAGTCTCTCAACAATCGAATTCGCAATCCCCGCGAACGACCGCTCCACCTCCAGTGACTTGCTTCGATCTCCCGTCCAACCTTCAATATTTTCATAAACGCTTCTCACTACTCCATTCACATCCTTATACTCCAATTTGGAGATCACTGCAATTATTTTGGTTCTTGCTTGGTTCCTCGTAAAGTACACGTTGCTTCCTGTAAATACATCCACCATAATAAATTTTTCATCTTTCCAATCCATCTGTTCAGCTGTGGCCTCTCGAATTTCATCTAATTTCTCAGCACAAGCTACATCCCCATTAGTTTTTGACATTACTAAGCAGAGCTAAAACTAGACCTCTCTATCTCCAACTGGGTATTAACTTACTTCCGTTAACATTTCTTCTGTAACTGTCGCTTTGGTACTTGCTTTGGTGCTTGCTTTGGTGCTTGCTTTGATGCTTGCTTTGATGCTTGCTTTGATGCTTGCTTGGATGCTTGCTTGGATGCTTGCTTGATTGGATGCTTGCTTGGATGCTTGCTTGGATGCTTGCTTGGATGCTTGCTTGGATGCTTGCTTGGATGCTTGCTTTGATACAGGCTCTGCTTGCTGTAGGGCTTGACGTTATACTTGTTGTTCATTTTTTGCACAAAGGTTGGCTTGAAGATGAGAATGAGAGTTGGGTCAAGAAGTAAATGTGTGGCCACGTCTTTTTTAGTAACAATGTCAGCAACGCACTCCCCCTCCATTTATACTTTAATAACACCCTTCAGTTTCTTACATCCTGCTGCGCCTCCCTATCCTCAACCTCGCCTTACCCCTCTCCCGAGGCATGAGTTTCTCAGAATTTCTCCCTCTAGTCAGTAAAAAAAAATTCATCTTGCCCTTTCACAAAACTTTCTCTTCCCTCCCTCGCCCCTTTTTTTTTTTCAATCTATCTAGACTATAATGACTTGTCCGCCTTCCCGGACCCGGGTCATTTTTTTTTTCAGCTCCGCTGAACTAGCATGCTAGTTCCTTTTTTTTCACATCTATTTTTTTCCTGGGTGCACCCCTTTTCCACTTTGTCCTACCGTTTTTTTCATCATTTGAAATTAACGCAGATCTCCCCCTCCCCTCCCCCTTCCTTTTTTTGATCTGATTACAGCACTTTTAACCACTGTGGGAGTTTTGTCCAGTCTAACTTTTTTTTCTTATCTCAATCACGAAAATCGATTGCCCAAATCCCCTTTGACTTTTTTTACAACTCATGTTTCTGCCCTATTTATCCTCTTGATCTATCACGCTCCCATACATCTTATCTCACTACACTATTGCTCCCCAATCAATCTCCTCGCTCCCTTGCTACAACACTCAATCCGTTAATACCGCCAGTCTCCGTACACGCCTTAACTTTCCGATTTTCTACCCTTCCTATCCTTCAATACTTATCCTAATCTCCCTTGGAATTCCCTCAACACTTTTTTAGTCCAGGCCTATTTTCTCCCACTCATCAACCTACTCGATTTCTTTATCCATGCCCTACATTTCTTTGACCAAACAAGCATATTTGTTCTAAAGGCCGAGGAGGGCACCTTTAATGACCCAAACTTTTTTTTCTTATACAACCTAGTGTGTTTTTTTCCCTCCCTGTCTATCTATTCTTTTTTTTTTATAAATATTTTATTTGCTTAAAAGCGCAGCAATATCAGTCTTAAACCCTATCCATGCTCTTTGACTCCAGTTTTTTTTTTTTTTTTTTTTACGAGAACCTCCACCCTGTTAACAGTGTGCGATTGACGCCTCCGTACAGATCCTCTTTTTCCCATGCAAGTTCATCTGCGAACATTCTCATTACAAGCTTTGCGTTTTCTCTACCTTCCATCACCTCACCCCTCTTAGAAAACTCGGCACTCCACAATAAAAAATCACTGTAAACAGTATGCACTCCTCGTCGGTAATGGTCAATCATGCGGAGAATTTCATTCCTGACCCATGGCTTCCCAACCCTCAACAATCCATTTGAAACGTCCAAGATATTAATCCGAAAGCAATCGTCCATACTTATAAATCTTTTGATCTCATCTTTTTCTCTGAGCGGGGATAGACTGGCACTAAACACCAAACGTCCTCCATCAATGATAACAACGCCATTAAAAGACTCTCGATTAATGTGGCTCCATCTGTCTCCCCACATAGTGTTTCCGTATCCGACACTTCCAAGTCTTCGTCGTGACCACCCTCAGTTCTTGCCTCATTGCCCTCGCCACTGTTGGAAATGTGGTCACTGTTACGGCTGATTTCCGATAGTGATTCTTCCGACCTTCTTAGTCTTGACGGTACTTGACATACTTCATGTTTCCATATTTCGTACCCATAGTGATCATTCACAGTCTTGTAGTCAATGAATTCGTACTTTGAATCAACCCCATCCTTCATCCAGACCTGAAGAGTCCTAAGCCATTCCTTGAAGACAAACAGTCTGTCTTTACAAAGTCTTCGAAGGACTTTGCGCATCCTCGGTATGTCTCCAATACTTCTGTTCATTGACTTGGCTTTTTCGGTCAACTCCTTATGGAGAATTTCAACCGACACGTTTTCCTTGACTTCAGGACTTCCTCCATCTTGACTTTTGCTTCTTTTCTTTGGCGTCTCCTCTACTTGATCAGTGAGTCTTTTTCTCTTTGGCGTCTCCTCTACTTGATCAGTGAGTCTTTTTCTCTTTGGCATCTCCCCTACTTGATCAGAGAGTCTTTTTTCTCTTTGGCATCTCCCCTACTTGATCAGTGAGTCTTTTTCTCTTTGGCATCTCCGCTACTTGATCAGTGAGTCTTTTTTCTCTTTGACATCTCAGAAAGGTAAAAAACATAAACTGAACAAAGTGTGCTATTCGTGTATTATTGTACACTTTGCACTTTGCACCTTTTTTTTTTTTTTTTTTTTTTGCTTCATTGTACTTGTGTAGTGTTTAGTTACCTTTCGAGGTTTAAAAAACGGATCGCTTTTTATCAAAAATGGGAATAGCTCCCGATGACAGGTGACTTTTATAGCCTTTTTTTTTTTTTTTTTTTTTTTTTTTTAATGACACTCGATTCCGCAGCACTTCACAACTTCTCTACCCACTTGACATTTTCTTGTCAACTAGATTACGCGGAAAATACACAAACTCTACCTCCAACCTTTTTTATGACCCATTCACCCTACATAATGCAGTCTGCTGACCTGAGTCTTTTTTTTCTTTCCAACCTTCTACGTGGTTCCCGCTGTACTACAATACTTGTGGTCAGTTCAACACCCATATTCATGCATTCTTTTTACATACTAGCATGATAGCTCATCTTGCATAGCCCCCCCCCCATCCTTTTTTATTATTTTCCTTGGTCTAAAATTCACATTGCATTGATCCCTATCAACATCCGCCTCATTTTTTTTTTTTTTTCTTCTCTACTTTTCTCAACATTGACTCGGGTCCTCGAAGCCTTGAGCATAATGCAGTTCACCCCCATTCTCTTTTCCAACCACTTGTCTACTCTTCAAACAACATTGACTCGGGTCCTCGAAGTTTTTGAGCAGTTCACCCTCATTCTCTTCTCCAACCACTTCTCTACTCTTTCAAACAACATTGACTCGGGTCCTCGAAGTTTTTGAGCAGTTCACCCTCATTCTCTTCTCCAACCCTTCTCTACTCTTCAAACAACATTGACTCGGGTCCTCGAAGCCTTGAGCAAAATGCAGTTCACCCTCATTCTCTTCTCCAAACACTTCTCTACTCTTCAAACAACATTGACTCGGGTCATCGAACCTTTGAGTATTCTGCAATCATAGTTTACCTCTCTACCTACATGCTCTTTCAAGCCTATGCTCCTACCTCTCTTTTTTTGTTGCCATTAAGCCATACTCTCTACTTCTCCACTCCTGCACACAACCCTTCAGCTTTCAAATGACACTTCAAGAACCTTTACCCTTTTTCCTATTCTGATATCTCCTACATCCCACACCCTTCGTGTCGCCTTAATTTTAGTGACAAATCCTCTTTCTTAAGCTTTCTCTCGTTTTTGCTACTTTTTTATTCTTCCCCTCCTACAAACCCAACATTTGAAAGACGACCAATCTACGGTCGATGCCATACTATCTGCCCTAAATTTTAGTTCGTGTCTACTGCTTCCTTGGGACTATCATTGGTCATTCCTCCCCAAGTTTCAAACATCTATTCAGCTCCCACTGCCTGCTCCATCTTTTGCATTCTCAACTTTCTCTTAGCCCTTCTTTCTTCTCCTTTCCTCAGTCTCTTTTCAAAATAGTCTCTTTCGTCCACTACATAATCCTCTGCCTCATCTAAAAGATCATTCAATACATCCGACTCCACTACTTGAAGGATTTTTAAAGCGTCTGTGAGGGTCTTGAACATTAAGAGTTTCGCATCATTAATATCGAGAAAGGTCATGTCAGAGGGGATTGTACTATCAGATCTCTCCCATTCCTGCTGAATAATCCAGTCCTGGCCTTCGAAATAGCTCTGAAAATCCTGGTCTAAATCATCGTATTGCTTATCCTTCTCAGCCAGAAATGTTCTCAACCCTTGGTCCACATTATCACAAGGCGTCAATCTTACAAAATCGAGCCGAACTTGGCCACAAATATAGTCCTCTGAATCTAATTCGACCAGCTGAAGCTTTGACATCATTGAAATGATCATCCAGCCGATGGACACCTTCTTGCCACTCGTTCCTTCATACAACGACTCGACTTTGCCATTTACTTCTTCTTTGAGCTTTTGCATGTAGGCGTTCTTTTTCACTAGCTCTTCCGCAATAGCCTTGTACATAGAAGCAACACTCATTTTTGAACTCAGTGTCAACAAAAAGTCATCTTTCGTCGCTTGGAGATCGTCTATTAAACGTAGAGATTTATTCAACTGGTTAAAGACTCTATCACAAAAGAGTTTCTATCATCTCTTTCTCTTTCGTTGCACTTTTTTTTTTTCTTTCTTTCTTTCTTTCTTTCTCTGTCAGAAATCCGCTGAACATGTTTAAGATTACCATCTCGACTCGGACAGGACATTTTAATGGACTTGATACCAGGGATTACAACGTTCTGTGAATAGATCAGGAAATCTCTTAAATAGACGAGAATAGGTGTGAAATGATTTGAATATGGCAGAAATAATAGTGCGTGTGATGGGGAATCTATCGGCCTTTTATTCATGCTATCCGATGCTCACATGTCCTATTGCCCTATCTCTTTGATATTTCTCTTTTTTTTCTCTGATCTAGGCCCTCCCTCAAAGCCTCAACATATACCCCACTCTGCACCCGAACTTCTACATATTCCTTGCACATGTAAATTAACCTGAATACATTTCTTCTTTTAACACAAACTCTCAAACATACATTACATCTTCTCTTTGGAACGCAATTTCGATACTTCAGTATCAAGGTAGCTTGAACGTTACGCAACTATTTCATTCTTTGCCTTTTCTCCGCACTATCATTTAGAAGGTACTCTTTTTTTTTTTTTTTTTTTTTTTTTTTTTTTTTTTTTTTTTTTGTTTTAAACTTTTGTCACCCTAGCCATGTTCTAACCCAAAATACATGCCTAATTATGAGTCAACAACTATTATGTCGTTCTTCAGTCCTCCCCCATTATTCTACTATTAAATCACTCTCTATTTCACCTGTGTTATTTATTATTATTATTATTTTTATTGATTGAAAAGATGTCCATTCTATTCAATTTTTTTACGTTTATCCGACTACTGAATTAATTCAATGGGCGGAATTGATGCGTTCAATATGAAAGTCTTCTATTTCAATTAACTAAATTCTACTTTAAACTCATTCGTGCTCGGTTTACCATCTCCATTCTCTAATACACCACCATCTCATTTTGAACTCTTCGTAGATAAATTCTATTTAAATCACCTATTTCTATCTTCACAGAAAAATACCATCCCCATCAACAATGACTGAACACACCCACATAACATCATCCCCTCCCCCGCCTTCCCAACCTGGTGTTTACTCTCCTCCTTCTTATCCCGTTGACCTTGCGCTTACATCAGAATTTGATTTAACTCCCCTGCAAGTCTCGCCCATCTGTCAAATCTCTGCCTCAACATTTAAATCCGACACTGAACATCCCCATCAATCCGATGGCTTAATAATATTTTACCCTTAATCCCCTAAACCCATCCCCACCTACATTCCTGACCACCCCAAGCCCAAACGGTCAGCCTACAGTTGACCAAAGCCCTCAGACCGTTCTCTCAAACATCCATTCGAAAACGCCAATTCCCCGGAAGACCCTTACCAAATTAAGCCGCTTTTCATCGAGTAGAAGTTCTATCAATGATTCTTCCGCAGAATGTCATCAGCCTTTTATTCGTTATACTCCTAGACTAGTTTGGTTTGCTGATGAGAACTCGTTGCATAGCAATTCGGACTCTCCTATATTTAAGCAAAATACTCAATTAGTCGAGGACAAAACTTTTCCACACAATCCTTCCAACACTTGTACACTTGGGACTCTTTCTCGTAACACCGATACCTCGCCTATTAGTCACCAACCATCGTCTACCCATAAAAGCGCTCAAGACATCAGATACTTCTTGATCTTGAAAACGATTTTTATTCTGCTCGCGATGACCTAGAACAGATTACTAAGAGACAAAGGAGATCTCCAACCGACGCTACACTAAGGGGCGACCTTGAGGATGCTACTAAAAAAGATACAAGAGACTAAAAGGATGAGGTGGCTGATTTCCGACAATACGACTTGATAAAAAAGGGTATGAAGAGAACATGAAGGAAATAATCCATCTTTCAGCTATGCTATGTGCACGTATAAATCCTATAGAAGAATCTAATTCCGATTAAGTATTTAGAATGCCGTTATAAACGAGTACCAATATCTTTTACATACTTTCTTATTTTTTTTTTTTTTTTTTTTATTTTTTTTTTTTTTAAGCTAGAACACTGATTGACTATCTTATCTTTACTACTAAGTTGCGCATTTATACTTGAGTACCTACCTTTTAAATTCAATCATTAACACTACATCCAACACAACTATCATAATTTATTTTATTTAACCCATCGTTCAAGTGTAGCCACCACCCCCCCCTTATTCCTCTCTTCTTTTTCTCTATTCACCAAACAGGTTCAGCGTATGGTCTGGTTTTTTCCTTTGTATTTTTTTTTTTTTTTTTTTTTTTTTTTTTTTTACGATCCATTACATGAGGTTACTGCGGAAAGGACTGTTAATACTCAAACCACAGTTACTAGCATCTTATATTTTAATTTGTGACTGAGGCCACATGACCTTTGTTACTGACTTTAAGCACGTACAACCTTTTGGTGCAGACACTAACGCACGGTGTACAGAATTTACTAGCATGATAGTGCTATCACACAGGGCTCTCATGCAAAGTGACCTCTCCTTCTCAAAATTGCGCACGTCACACTACCTTCATGTCTCTGTGACGTTTCTCGGTAGATGTTTTTTTTCACCTGCCTTCACCCCCCCCCCCCTTCTTTCCCTGATCCCCTACAAACCAAGTTCTCTTTTTCACTCACACTATGCCACAACCACAACAGAACTTCTGTACTTATTACTACTGCTCCAAAGGTTACACTTTAGACTCTAATGACCACAATCCCACCAATCGCTTTCCATCTATCGACACCATACTCCGACAAGCATCCGTCGACCAATCTTTCTCCAACAGCCTTCCGCAGCCCAGAATAACTTCCCCCCCCTCAAGCCCTACAAGCAATATCGATCCTACCAAGAATCCTAAAAGGGTTAAAACCACTCACCTGAGAAAATACCACACCGTCAATAGTTTCCAAAGAAATGTTACTCTCCACGGACACTACTTTACCTTCAACATTGAAAGAAATCCCGACTCCGAAATGCGCATTATCTGTCTCTGCCGCAACAACTACAATTGTATCGATAGTTTAATAGCCCATATTTACGGCTCTGGGTTAAATCGCAATCCATGTCAGACCGTATCCATAGCCACAGATTTTTTGATCCAAAATTTTGAGAGAGTAGATAGTGACTCCGTCAACCTGAGAGATCTCAACGGACAGGCATCTGACGACTACAAACATTTCAATATCACTCTCACCAAAACCTTGGTTAATCCCAGTTCCCTGTCCGGTTCCAGCTCTGCCTCTTCCCCAACTCCGTTAAGTCCTGTTTCTCCACGCTCCCTCACAACATAGTCGATTCATTTTCTTTTCTCTTTCTTTTTTTTTTTTTTTTTTTTTTTTTTTTTTTATCAACTTCATCCATCCACCCTATCAAGAAAAAAAAAGATATCTTGACCTACTATTCTTCCTATCCGTTTTTTTTTTCCGTTTCTCTAACATAAAAGTTTTATATTAAAAAATTCCTCCGTGACTATCAATTTACCACAAGTTTCCTATTTCATAATAATTCTAATTATCAGCTATTAGATTGTGTTGGGGAGCTGTCCATGTCCTTACACGAGGGTCGCCTGTGTACGTGTGAAAAGAGGACGCGCGAGGCCATTGACGAGGAACTCGAAGGGCTAGGACAAGATCCCATACGGTGGAGAGAATTGCTAATGTCTGGTTAAGTGGAAGTAGTTTTATTATTATTATTACTATTATTTTTGATGAATAATAAAATCAAGTCCGCATACAATACTTTGCCGAACACTCTGGTTTCAGCTCTACTCGAGTGAGTTATTTTACTTCGGTCATGTTCACGCCGCCATGGGCTTCTTTAAAGATGGATAGATTCCAAAGAGAGTACACGCCATCGACCGAATCGAAAGCCTTCTTTCTGGACAGTAAAATGGACCTCGTTCTTGTTTCAGGAATGGTCCTGAGAGAGCCTTTGATTACGCAGTGTGTTCCATCTGATCCAGAGATTACAGAGCTCATGTCTACTGTACCTTTACCGTCGTTCAAGTAATCAAAGCATACATTGACCTTGTATTCAATAGACGTTTCCCTTCCTGTTGGATAAAATGTAACAGATCCAAGGACTATTCTCATGACCCCTTTCCCCCCATTCTCCGACTCGTTGAATCATTTTATCCACTTCTATAACCTCTCCACACTCTCCTTCAAAGCCGGTGTGTCCGATATACCACACTCTTGCAACAAGACGATCCTCGCCCAGATAGAAACTGTCTAGTTTTTTCGTTCTGTTGTCCTCATGTTTGATGTTCTAATTTCGTATATTTATTTATCTATTTTTGATTTACCACTTTTTTTTGAACAAAGCCCAGAATGATCATTTATAAAAACTGGTGGTATCCTTCATAGAAAGTATCCACCGGCTATCTTTTCTTGATTGCAATAAAAAAAAAAAAGAGGAATATGTAACCAGATATTTATAACGACGCAATTCCTTTGGGAACCATTTAAACAGTCCGGTCAAAACCCTTCTGCATCACACATAGTCAGAATTCATGCGCAAATGAGGACTTTATTTATTTATGTATTTATTATAAACTAAAATGGACTTCTATTACTTTTTAAAAAAAGAAAAAAAGAAAGAAAGAAAGAAAGAAAGAAAGAAAATGAAAAAGAAAAAAAAAAGAAAGAAAAAAAAAGAAAATGAAAAAAAAAAAAAAAAAGAGGATAGTCGGTATTTATCACGGCATTGCCACAATACCTAGAACGCTACCCCGTGCTCTGCCCTGCTCAACTGTTCAAACATGGATGGGTTGCTGTAACTATATCCCGCTGGGGGATGGTCCGTTAGTTGGGAGATAATGACAAAGGGTCTCGTACTTTGGACTCGTGCCATCAAAGAGGTCTGTCAAGATGACGCTGTCTTCACAGGGGGGTAGTACCTTTCGATGACTGTCCCATCATCTCCGACTTGTCGGGCTTTCCAGTGCCAAGACTTGGCTGTGTCAAAATTGGTAGAAGAAATCTTTTGGGTTCTGGTAATGTACGCCTTTACTTCTCCAACTCTCATTGTCGAGTCTACAATGACAATATTACTTTCAACTTTTCGACCGAGATGTTCGTACGCAACGATGACTGACCTTTCCCCGATCTGTTTTCAGCTTGTCTAATGAATTGGAGAATTTCCCCATGTTAGGCATACCCATTTTTTTTACACCGTTTCTCAATCACAACAGCGACCGACTTCAACCCCCTCAGATACATACCCCTTGGCATCGGTAGAGTCACACTTAGATAGTCAATCCCAAACCGTAGACCGACATTTGGGATGTCCTTTACTAGGAACGTCGCAGGATAGCAGGCCACCTTTACCACTGGCCTCCCTCCGGCTCCTGGAGTCTCCGAGATCCACTTCAGCTCCATTTCTCCGTAGTCCATTCGTTTGAGTCCTACCGGCTTGTTCGAAACGCTATTGAGCAAATGCTCGTTCACCCGCTTTTTTACTCCGCTCATCGAGTCTTCTCCTTTGACCTCGACATAGAATACAGACTTGCTGTGGTGTTCAATCCTGACTCTAATCAGAACCCGCTCCTCGTCCTCGACCTTTTCGAGCCCATTCTCCGTAAACGGCCCCCATCTTTTCATACCTACTAACCTCTCTGACCCCATTCGCTCTACTCGCTCTACTCGCTCCCCTACTCGTTCTACTGATGGTCCTAACGGTCCTGACGGTGGGACAGAGGAGGAGAGGCGCGTCAAACAAGGCGACGCTCCGAGCATGCCACCACACACACACACACACACACACACACCTGGGCACGCACCGTACCTTTAAAGTCCTGATGGTGACTCTGATGGCGACTTCGTGACTTCGTGAGATGGATATGTCCCAGAGTCTGACCCCTCCTCCCTCCCTTTTATACCCCTCCTCCCTCCCTCCCTACCAACCTGATTCTCCCCGCCCGTTACCCCGCCCTTTTCCCAAAAAGCTCAATCCCCCATCTCGCTCTTCCCTATATAGCCCCGCCCCGACCCCGAAGCCTGAATTTTTCCTTTCCCTCCCTGCCTCCCAATAACCGCCCTCCAAATTCTCTTGCTTCCCTAGAGGAGAATTTATAAGAGGGTTATAATAACTGGCTTGTGGCAGCCAAGCGTTCATAGCGACGTTGCTTTTTGATCCTTCGATGTCGGCTCTTCCTATCATACTGAAGCAGAATTCAGTAAGCGTTGGATTGTTCACCCACTAATAGGGAACGTGAGCTGGGTTTAGACCGTCGTGAGACAGGTTAGTTTTACCCTACTGATGAAGTGTTGTTGCAATAGTAATTGAAGTTAGTACGAGAGGAACACTTCATTCGGATAGTGGTATTTGGGTCTGCCTGAGCAGGCAATGACCCGAAGCTATCATCCGTTGGATTATGGCTGAACGCCTCTAAGTCAGAATCCGTGCTAGAACGCGACGATTACCGCCTTTTCCGATATCTAGTTGAATACGAATAGGTCTTCGGGCCCTGAGTCATACTACGTGGGGAGGTCTTGCATGGCGGAAAGGCTGTGTGAGGCACCTGCTTTTAAAACAAAATATTGGAAGAGATAAATCCATTGCAGACGACTTTTTATGAACAGGGTATTGTAAGCAGTCGAGTAGCCTTGTTGCTACGAGCTGCTGAGATTAAGCCCATTGTTCTACAGATTTGTTTTTTTTAAAAAAACGATTCTTCTTCTTCTTTTTTATAATAAAAGCTTGCTGCGTAAAGATCAGAGAGAGATCATTGTCTTTGTAAAGAAAAAAAGGGCGCGCCCTCTCTGCTGTGTCCCCTCCCCTCTACAACAACCTACAACCACCCTACCCTCAACCACCCTCACTACCCTCCCCGACCCTGAACACAAGAGGATTCCCTTCCCTCTCTCTGGCGCGCCCTCTCTGCTGTGTCCCCTCCCCTCTACAACAACCTACAACCACCCTACCCTCAACCACCCTCACTACCCTCCCCGACCCTGAACACAAGAGGATTCCCTTCCCTCTCTCTGGCGCACCCTCTCTGCTGTGTCCCCTCCCCTCCTGTGCTCCTGTGTCTGATTCTGTGACTGTCTCTCCGGGACTGCTACCCTCGCCCCTCTCTCTCTCTCAATCCCGCCCTTTCGTGCCTCTTCCCCGCCCTTCCGTGCCCCATTCCCGCCCTTCCGTGCCCCAATCCCTCCCTTCCGTCTCTCTCTCTCTCTCTCTCTTTATTTAGAACGAGTGATACTCACACGACCGTCTATAGTACCAAAAAAGTCGTTTTCGATACGTTCGGATGAGTTCTGCCCCAGACCCTGCCCACTCTCGTCCCTCCTTTTAGATATGCCTCTCGTCCCTCCCTTTACCACCTCACCCGTGACCCTGCCCGTTACCCCACCTTTTCCCAATACGGTCATTGCCAAAACGCAAATCATTTCGCAAAACATTTCGCCTCAATTTCATTTCCCTCCCTGCTAAACCCGAACCGCACTGCAAATTCTCTGTATCCGTTGAGAATTTACAAGAGTGTTATATAGAGGTGTTAGAAGAGAGTAGAACTGAGGGGTGTTAGTTGAGAGTAGAGATGTTAGTAGAGTTTGTGAATGTGAGAGGTGTAGTAGAAATGTTGGTAGAGATATTAATGGAGATGTTGGAAGTTGGGGAGAGGTGTTTCAGAGGCACCAGCTGAGATACTGGTTGAGGCAAGTCGAGATTTGTCAAATCAGAAACGCGCTGTCTCCGTCCTGCCTCTGCACTCGGACCAGATGTGGACATTGACTGCATGAACAAGCATGCTAGGGGAATAAATGCCGTAATACCGCATGACGCATCACCTCCACCTTCCGAGATATGTATTTTTCTGCATCTTTGACCGACATTCGATCTGGATCCGGTACCTGCGCTATGAGCGTGGGGCTTTTTTTTCTTTTGTCATTCTCTTTGTCTGATACATTTTTTTCTTTATTCAGTCAAAGCTCTTGGCGTTAATCCAAATATCTCTTCTTCTTCTTCTTCTTCCTTCAATGAGTTTTAAATTCAACACCTTGGTGGCTAAAAAAGATGATCTACTTACTTCATCTTTCTATCCATTTTTAGCCTCCCTTTCTTCTTGTTTGCGCTTCATTCTTTTCATCATTGCCACCATTTCATCCCTAATTTTTTTGTAGTTCGCCCATCCATTTCAACAGTATGCTCTCCTCGATCGAGTCCTCATCATCAAGTTCAAGAAGATCTGGGTCTTGGCCTCTTGTACAAAGGTCCAATCTGCTCTCATCGCTTCTCATCCCTTTCTCTGACCTTTGGTTGTCCGGTTCAGCTACGGCTTCGCCTGTCTTAATGTCCAAACGATCGTCGTCGAATACTACTTCTAAAATCGGTCTTCCTTCTATTATTATCTGTCCAAATTCCTTTTTGCCGAATTCTTCCATTAAAGCTGGGAACAAGGCCCTCTTTCTATCCTCGGGAATCGGCTCAACACCAGCCGGCCTTTCTACATCTCCTCGTGGCCATCCATGGAAAATGTTCACATTCCCAAATTTAAAACATAGTTCCTCACCATCCGTGTATTCAAAAACCAAAAAGTCGTTCTCTTGACATGGATTCTTAAGTCTCTCTTCGACAAACTCCTCGACTGTCTTGCGTTTGGTGCGCAAAGACCTTTGATCACTGCTCTCTAAATCCTCTCCATCGTCCTCTTCCAACGTCTTGCCGTTCTCTTTGTCCACGCGGTTCTCACATAGAGTTTCATCGTGGATTGTGCTGGAAGGTAGTGATGTAGGTGGGACATCATTCCTTTCACTTGATCGGGTTTCATCTATTAGCAATAGGGGTGTACTTTGTCAGGTCAAGTTGAAACTAAATTGTAGACAAAACAAGTGTTAATCTTGTCTTGACACATTGCCATTTGAAAACGACATGTTTAGAGGACGCCTCGTTGTCATTCTTACCGCAACTTTCATTGATGATGGGATCCATAGCTTACTCTGCTCTGGGTGAATGACTTTCAATGACAGGATTACTTGACAGAATGTTCCCTCGTGGCAAAGGATGGATTCAATGGGTAAAAGTGTAGTAGAGTTCTACTTGTCAAAAATATGCTTCACCCTTCCTTTTTATACAAATCAGTGAAAAAAAACATTCGTTTTTTTTGCTTGTATGCACCGCTCCTTTTCCCTTGTATCATTTTCCGCTTCGACTCGCAAATACTTTTTAGATCCATATATTACCCCGTACCTCCCAGATCTATTCAGGTTATCCGAACAAACCTTCTATCCCCTTCCTTTTGATCTGGGTCCCCTCTATCCTTTTTCTTTTGATCTGGGTTCCCTCTATCCTTTTCCTTTTAATCTGGGTTCCCTCTATCCTTTTCCTTTTAATCTGGGTCCCCTTCTTTCTACAATCGGCCACCTTTGAGCTCGCTCCGGCTTTATTCTCATTGCTGCTCGCCAATACTCTTTTCATCTCAATAGATAGATGGACTTATTGACATCTTTAAACTCTAACTGTGGACAAATCACAAGTAAAATAACTATGAACTACTCTCATTAGACTTTCCGCAGACCCGAGCCAATTTCTTTCTTTTCCTATCTTGTCGTTCGACATCATCAAGGACTATTTGTCTTTCCCTCCCATTTCAAAATGCATATACTCACTCAAAAACACATAACTAAATCTTTCCTTAGGCTGATCTGTCTGCATCACTGGATTTCTATGGCAACATGGCAGCATCTTGACTGCGCCTCGAGAGCTATGGATAGTTACAGAAATCCTGAAACTACAGAGCCATATCAAAATGACTTCCACCATGTTTATACCCAAACTCGCCTTTTCACCTAACACATCCTCGCTCTATACCCCCAACAAATGTTCACACTCTTTCATGCAATATCCTATTTATTCGTTGTACTTGCTTATTTTGCTTGTAACAATCACACGATCCCTTTGACCATCCTTCTGACGTACCGTTTGCTTCCTTCTCCTTCTCATTCCATCTCACAATACCGCAACAACCTCCAAACATTCTACTGCGAACTCTACCCCTTACCAGACATGTTCTCTTCGCGCTTGGAAACTTTCCTCATTTTCCTTAACCCCTTTCACCTTCTTCCGTAAATTTTGCTCCGCGGCACTCATTACTCTCTAATACTCTCTCTTTTTTACTTTTTCCTTTGCAAGGCATTTGTTTACCCTTGTACTCTATTTTTATCACTCAAAAAACACTATCATGCTAGTTCCTCCTGTACTCTATCACATGTATGTAATCACTCCTTCACCTCGTAATTTGCATGGGTCCCTATCAACAACACCCCTATCCAAACCGCCGCTTTCCCTCATACCCCTCCTGTGCTCACTGTTGCAATTCTACCCCCAACATTTTCCACTTTACACACGCCTTATATCTCACAAATGATAGACCAAGTCATTGCTAGGCAACCCTTGACTAGTACAGCTATCTAATTCACTATCCCACCTGACAAAATTACTTCCGTCCTACTTCAACATACATGAATAAGTCGACTCAGTTTACTTCCGGCATCGACTGGAAACACAAAAACTCTTTCCTCACAACACCTTTTTATATACTATCCCTAACTAGCATCTGTACATCCCTCCGTGTCCCATATTTTTCATATTAGACTTCATCCACCTTGATATTCATACCCATCCCTGGTAAAACCTGAAATCAGAGTTACTGAAAAGCACAACCTCCTTTCTTTCATATCTTTCTCCACCATCAGTAGGCGTATCGATTTTCTCAAGTTTGGGACATCTACCAATGACCTCTAATACCAGTCTTGGCGTAATAAGTGGCGTGTCAAGTCCAACCCACAGAAGCTCTTTTCCACCTTGCCGAATAAACCGCAGTAGCCCTTCCTCATCAACTCTTTGACACCCATTCAGAACCAATACTCTAAGCGCCAAAGACGGATTCCTGCAAAACTTAAAAAGTCCTTCATTTGTCAGTTGATTTAGTCCAACAAGACAAACCTCCTTCAACGACCTAGACCATCCTCGTCTCTCCGAATCCTCTTTGCCCTGGGTATCCAAAATGGCCTCGATTGATAAATCGGAAATCCAGACGGTATTAGCCAGAACGAGACTTTCCACACCAGGTATCCCTTCAACCCATCCCTGCAATACAGCATTACACGATGTCGCATCATCCATAGTCAAAAAATCTAAGGATAACTTCTTAAGATGTTTCAACTCGGAAAGACACCGTAAAGATTCTATTCCTATTAAACATCTTTGAAGCTCAAAATCCCTCAAATTTGGAAATACTTGTACAAAGCTCTTGAAGCGATCATCGACAACCAGGATTCCAAATCCTGTATATACAAGACTCTTAAGGCTTGGACACAGTGACTGATTAGCTGTTCCTTCAATGTACCTCCCAGTCTTATTCTCTGCTACTGATAACTCCTCTAGTAGAGGACAGAACCGAGATATATTATTCATAATCCCTTCGCTATACTCTGGTTGACAGGACACGTCCAGTTTCCTCAATTTGGGGACAAGTGATAGCAAATCAGAGGTATGACACTTCCATAACGGACTGACAAATTCAGAACATGTCCGAATAACAATACGCTCCAATGATAAAGGATATTTATCTGTCATAAAAGACTTGAAAGTCGCCTCTATCACATCGTCCCACGAGTCAATCAGAAATTCTCTGACTGCCGGGTGATTGAGCAAAAGCTGCAATTTCCCTTCTGTTATACCTTTTGGACATTTCTCTTCCTCTATATATGTCACTGGGTCGCTGCCGAGGTCAACAACTTTCCATAACTGGCAAATGGACAACAAGATTCCCCTCCATGTGCGGCAAACATCCAGGCAACCAATTAGCTCAATAGTAGTCAAATATCCATAAATCATGGTAATCAACTCTAGTGGAAACGCATGGATCGGATCCAAAACTGAATTCTCACTCTAGTTAAAACACAACAATGTCACTCAATTAAAGGTCAGATAAAAAGTATATACTACCAATCAGTAACGATCCTCTTAACAATCACTTCGTTACTTTTTGAACTCCCGTCTCGTCCTGTCCTTTCCCCAGACGTGTTTTCTTGATCACAGGTGACATCGAAACTGGGCTTGATGGACTTGCGGTCAGCGTTGCTTCTGTACAGCCAGTGTCACGTGGACTGCTGTCCTCCTCATCTTCAGTCCTGCTATTCAGTCGTCGTTTCATTCTAGTAAGTGTGAGGGTTTGTTCTGGCATTTTGTTCTCTGTAGTGGGTGGCAAATAAGGACGCTTGCTTCTATTTTTTTTCTTTTTTTTCTTTCGAAAAAAGATAAACGCGCTTTATACCGAAATGTTGAGTACTCTGTTGGTCTTTGCTACATACAAACCCCCTCTCCCCCATCCAGTCCAACCTCTAGACCATGCATCCTTTTTCCCCTACCAACAACTCTCAAGTGCTACGCTACCCCGAGCCATTTTTTTTTTTTTTTTTTTTTTTTTTGTCCGACACACTGAAAAATCATTGTTGACAGACTCTTCCATTTATCATGCAAGCGCACGCACATTTTTTTTTTTTCCCTCTTTTTTCCTCGGCCCACTTTAAATTTGACTATCATGCTAGTCACCCAATCACACCATGCCCCCTCCCGTCTTCCCGTTTTCCGCCACATTCATTTTCCCGTGTGACGTAGCCTAAACTATCATGCTAGTTCATCTTGCATTACAAGAGTCATGCGTCTCTTTGTCATGGGTCCCAATCTTCTGCTCGCCAGCACTTCATTCCCCTCTTGTACACTCAACTGCTTTTACCCACGCCCCTAACATGCCCGACGTCTCTTTGACCTACACATTTTTCGTTCTCCTCTCCGCTTGTTCTTTTACAGCAGTAGCACCCCAACAAATCTGATCTAATACACCACTTGCCCTGGCACAACTTCAATTTTTATGCTATAACCTTATTCCTATTCTTTTACAATCCTCCCATTGACCCCAATGAGTCTCTGTGCACATTTCAAATCCTTTGTTTCCAACCCCTGACATCCTCTTACTTTTATCCATTTCAAACTCGCTCCTCGCTTTTTGGCAAGCTCAACAATTCCCTTCCCGGTGATACCACCGCAACGAGACACATCGACCATTTCGATCTTGGGACAACTTCTCGCAATCTCATACATCAGTCTATCCGAATGGAATGGTGTTCCTAGACACTCAAAGAGAAGAAGCTCCTTTCCTCGCTGCTTAAGAAGCTCCAGTATCCCTTCTTCACCCAGTCCTCTACAATCAGCTAAAGTCAGTTTCTCAAGTACCAGCGACCGAGACCTGGCCAACGCCAATAAGCCTTCACTTGTCACTTGGTCATTACCCCAAAAAGCAAGATTTCTCAGCGACCGGGACCACCCTAATCTATCCGAATCTTCCAAGCCTGGAGTATCCATCAAAATCCCAATGCACTCGTCGGTTATCCAGTTGCATCCATTCACGCAGAGATCCCTCAAGCCAGGGATCCCTTCCACCCATCGTCGTAATAAAGTATTTGTCCGGCTTGCTCCATCATCAATACCAATTCCTAGAGATAAGCCTCCAAGATTCTTCAAGTCACAAAGACTCTCTAGCGACTCTACTGAAATAAAATTGCCCCCATAAATAAGAAACGCAAGGTTTGGAAATATTCTGGCGAAACACTTGAAAATTTCTCCGTTGGACTCAATCCCATACTGAACATATTCAAGATATATCAAGTTTGGATGGTAAAATCCAGGGATGTAATTACCAAAGTCATGGCAGTCAATATCTCCTGATATCCTCAAGACTTCCAACATGGGACAGCACTTTAAGATTCTCACCAGGATCGCTGTCGTAAGTCCATCATGACTGAACACATCCAAACCCCGAAGATTGGGGACCGAAGGCCACAGTGCACAAAGCTGGGATATCCCACCCTTTACAGTATTTCTGATGGCGAGATTTTCCAATGAACTTATGCTCTTGTTTTTTGCGAGTAATCTCCATACTTCCCCTGACAACTTGCACCCTTGACCGACTACTATATCTGTGACTGTCTGGCGACCAAGAATCATCTCCAGCTTCCCTTCAGTGATCCCCTCCAGTGATGCCTTTCCATCTTTCGATGAAAGGTGAAAGTCTCTATCATCTGAGAGTCTAATCGTTTTCCATAGCCGAGGAATGGATAGCAAAATTCCCTTCCAAACACGGCAAACATCCAGACATCCAACCCGCTCAGTAGTACTCAAGCATACAAAAATCATGGTAACCAACTCTAGTGGAAGGACACGGATCGGATCCAGAACTGGCTGCTCACTCAAACATTACACAATAATGACAGTCAGTATAGTGAGGAACCTTCGGTGCCAAGACTTCAATGAATCTTCCAAGTCGTCAATCTCCTTTTACTTCTTTTTTTTTTTTTTTTTTTTTTTTACCTTCAATACACCAGAATTTATCGCATCTTTTTTTCTGTTATCCTTTTCGGTCAACCGCCGCTTCTGGGTTGGTCTTGACGGTGAATTGGAGACCAATCTTGGATAGGTGCGAGTCGATGTTTTAACCCCTACTTCATCGGGTTTGCTCACTGCCGAACGCAACTTCATAGAATGTGGACCATACACTTTTCTCCTCATTTCTGGATTGTTTATGTGGTGAAGGATGGATAAAAACGATAGAACTACTCTCCGCTTTTTAAAGAAATTGATTTTTTTTTTTTTCACGGGCAAATAAACTAAAACTAATTTCTCTTTCTAAACCATACAGCTCTTTCCCATTCATTTCCATTTCATTCAATGACCTTCCTGTTTGACTTGCTTTCACCCCATCCAGCCATAAATCTTTACTTCTTATCTGACTTTTCCTTTGGCATGAATTTGCCTATTTTCTCCTTTTTTCTTGGCTCTCGTTAACTTTGATACTACCACTCTTGTCATGCATCCCATGCCCCCTTTTCCATCTCCGCAGCAGTGCGAGTCTACATACGTCTTCCTGAATCTTTCCGCAAAGCACTTTACCTCCCGTTTCCCATCCTAGTCAATTTCATCTCTCTTCCTTTGCCACCATTTCATCTATTGCTTTCTCTATTTCCCCACTTGATACCAGAGCATGCGACTTCCTTGTCTTCACCATTTTCAACATCCATCCAAACTCACAAGACGCTTGTTGCTTTACTATCAAATTTTCCAAACCACTTCACACCACAAGTCGCTTAAAAAGTTTCATATAGAAAGGAAGAGAGAGTTTCCGAACGAGTTATTGTCATTTGTATAAAGCGGCCTTTTACAAAGGAGTAATTGTTAAAAAACGCCTTTTTTTTTTTTTTTTATTATTATTATTTTTTTTTTTTTTTTCACTATAATAATACTTTTTTAATAAATAGGAGGAGGAAGTAAGTTGAGCATAGGTGGATGCGTCCCCAAGGTGATTCTCAGTCTTTCGTTTTCTGCTTCTACTGTAAACAAAAAGTGGAAAGCTGAACGAATGAAGAAAAACATATATTATACTAACACGGTTATGGAAGGGGGTGAGACTATGGAGAGGAGATTGAACGATCACGTGTACCTTTCCCTACAGCGCTCTACTCAGCCAACCAAATCTGCTTTTGACCGAGCATCTCTCTCTCTCTCTCTCTCTCTCTCTCTCTCTCTCTCTCTCTCTCTCTCTCTCTCTCTCTCTCTCTCTCTCTCTCTCTCTCTCTCTCTCTCTCTCTCTCTCTCTTTTACACACACTTTTAGGCTAGTCGTTATACATCATTCCGCCCTCATCCATGGCCCTTTATTTAATTATTTTCTCCTTTAATATCATTCTCAGCTTAGATTTTTTTTTTTTCATTACTGTCACCAATATCTGTCGACAATGCCATTCCCAATATCTTTATTGCTTTATGCTCCGTAAATTGTTCCTCCTATGATGTAATAATCCGTTCGTTACCTTGTTGTCAGTTTACAATTTATCCTTCATCTTAGTAAATACAAGATCTCCTCTGAAATCTGCACTAACACCACCAACTCCTCGTTCTCTCTGCTTAATTTGTCCTGACGGATCCGATGCTTTCTCCTCATCAGATGTCATGGTATAAAAGCCCTTTCGCCTTTCTCTAGTAGATCCTTTCCCATCAATTTCATGCTCTACTTCTGAAATTACTCTAACTTCCGTACTATTTAAACTGTTCATCTTACGCTTACGTGAACATGATTTTGAAGCTTGATCTCTTTTTCGATCCTCATCTACCGATGAGTCACATATTGCCGGAACAGTTGAAGATTGCTTCCACATTCTTCCCTTTGATTTGTTGTCGATATCCTCAACTCGAATCCCTCCACCACTCATAAATTCAGACTGCATATTATCAACAAGATCAGCTTCACCCAAAATATCAGTGTCTTGTCCTGTCCTGCTAAAACTTGAGTCCTCCACCTTTGATCGCTTCTTTCCGTGGACTTGTTCCCTAACATCCCTCTCGCTTTTATCACTACTCCTGCGCTCATCTTTTATATCCACTCGCAAGCAGCAGTCAAACCACACCGAAGCGGTACCATCTATATCTTTCTTACTCGCTAGTTCTTCAGCCTCTCCTAAATCCAGCCCAAGACCCTCCAAAAGGCCTAACAGGTGATGAATCCTCTCCTTGAATCCTGTTATTTCTTGTTCATCCTTTGCTCCAAGTAGTTTCTACAATCAATGAATTTTCGCTTCACATCGTTACTCTTTTTACATTGATTACCCATTATAGTTCCTCTATCCCTTCCTACTTACTGCAGCTTTGTCATCTACGTTTGCTTCGTATCTTTGCCCAATCTCATCTATTAACTTTAATCTAAAATTATATTTGAAAATAATGTGACCGTCCTCAACACATACTTTACACTTTTTTGGAACTCTTCGTGAGACAGATATTGGACTAACATAGAAAGATATCTTGTGTTAGCCGTTTATCCTAATATTACAGAAATATTTACATCTTCAAAGACTATTTTTTTTTTAGCTTGACACTAACCTATAACTTTTTTCACACACTCTACACTTCACCTCCACAAGATCCGCTGGTATATCGGGCTCAATCCCTACTATTCTAACTCGAGGTTTTACAAACACATATCCCTATGCCATAGCGTGCCATTAGAATCTCTCCCTCTATAATCGCAATAGTTTTCTATCCATCAAAATTTACCCTTACCTCATCTCTATTCTTATTTACCTCTTTTCTAACTCTATCCATTTCAACGTCTGACTTATGCATTAAAAACAGTCTACCCAAATTTCCCGTCTCACTCAACTAAACAACAAACTCTGTCGTTCACTTACATGTTGGACTTTCAGTTGCTGGTCCCATTGACCCTATCACGTGTTCCACATGCTCGCTCGAACAGTCTTTTATTGCCTCGTTTGCTGCCTCGTCCTGCCTAACATGTCCTGGACTTTTGCCATAAATTCTGAGATATTCCCTATCCCTTCTCCTTTACTCGTAAATAATAAAGCCTCTTTTAGCATCATTTTTAAAATTCATCGCTACAATCGTTCTCCAAGTGACTGAAATACATACTCCAATAATTCAAACAGCCTCGGATCATCTGAGTCCAAACATACGACCGGATATCTTTCTTCAAATCCATTACCACGATAACCACTCATAGAAAACTCGAAATTTTTGCTTTTATCAAGCTTGACACGAACGTTCTTCAAAAGTAGATACTCTCCAATCCCTACCCGTTCCAATTGCGCCGCTCTGCAGTGTTCATCCCACAGCGTGACAAGAATTGTCGGTGGCCATAGTTTATCACCACAACTCCTTGTCCAATTAATTGGGGTTGAATAATCGGTCATTGACAGTACCATACACCTATTATTTCTTACATTAAGGATACGAATCACCTTTTTTTTTTTTTTTTTTTTTTTTTTTTTTTTTTTTTTTTTTGATTTAAAAGTTAGCAAAAGCACATACTTCTCCCTCATTCAATCTCTAAAATACGCAACAAAACCACCAAAATACTCAACATCCTTTATTGTCGGACACATTTCCTCTTACCTCTCCAACAAAATCACAAAATTCGCCAACCTCGAGGTTTTCTAGGGTTCTACGTTTTGGGTTTATGATCCAAGACCTCATTGGAAGAAGCGTTTCCTGTCGTCTGAAAATTTAAGGAGCTATTTGATAAATCTATGTCAGTCAAAACATAAACGGTTCCAGTGTTCTGTTCGCCCTTCACACAGACTAGCCACTCCCTATTTATACATCTGCAGAAATTTCATCCCTCCCTTTACCAAAACACTTCAACCATCACACTGTAACCAAACGAACTTCTACCCTAGCTCCCTAGCCCCCGACATTTCCTGAATCGAACCGAAGTCGTCATCCTTCTCTCAGCGAGTATTTTGCTTTCCACGAATGAACACTTTCTTTTTTCCTTCTCACCCCTTTCCCACACTAATGAGTATCATACTTATATATGCTCCTCACCCACAGTACATATGCATTTGCTAATGCCATCTGAATCGTCTCACACCGCTCTCATTTTCCTTGCTGTGGTGTTCAATCCTGACTCTAATCAGAACCCGCTCCTCGTCCTCGACCTTTTCGAGCCCATTCTCCGTAAACGGCCCCCATCTTTTCATACCTACTAACCTCTCTGACCCCATTCGCTCTACTCGCTCTACTCGCTCCCCTACTCGTTCTACTGATGGTCCTAACGGTCCTGACGGTGGGACAGAGGAGGAGAGGCGCGTCAAACAAGGCGACGCTCCGAGCATGCTTACCACACACACACACACACACCTGGGCACGCACCGTACCTTTAAAGTCCTGATGGTGACTCTGATGGCGACTTCGTGACTTCGTGAGATGGATATGTCCCAGAGTCTGACCCCTCCTCCCTCCCTTTTATACCCCTCCTCCCTCCCTCCCTACCAACCTGATTCTCCCCGCCCGTTACCCCGCCCTTTTCCCCCAAAAGCTCAATCCCCCCATCTCGCTCTTCCCTATATAGCCCCGCCCCGACCCCGAAGCCTGAATTTCCTTTCCCTCCCTGCCTCCCAATAACCGCCCTCCAAATTCTCTTGCTTCCTAGAGGAGAATTTATAAGAGGGTTATAATAACTGGCTTGTGGCAGCCAAGCGTTCATAGCGACGTTGCTTTTTGATCCTTCGATGTCGGCTCTTCCTATCATACTGAAGCAGAATTCAGTAAGCGTTGGATTGTTCACCCACTAATAGGGAACGTGAGCTGGGTTTAGACCGTCGTGAGACAGGTTAGTTTTACCCTACTGATGAAGTGTTGTTGCAATAGTAATTGAAGTTAGTACGAGAGGAACACTTCATTCGGATAATTGGTATTTGGGTCTGCCTGAGCAGGCAATGACCCGAAGCTATCATCCGTTGGATTATGGCTGAACGCCTCTAAGTCAGAATCCGTGCTAGAACGCGACGATTACCGCCTTTTCCGATATCTAGTTGAATACGAATAGGTCTTCGGGCCCTGAGTCATACTACGTGGGGGGGAGGTCTTGCATGGCGGAAAGGCTGTGTGAGGCACCTGCTTTTAAAACAAAATATTGGAAGAGATAAATCCATTGCAGACGACTTTTTATGAACAGGGTATTGTAAGCAGTCGAGTAGCCTTGTTGCTACGAGCTGCTGAGATTAAGCCCATTGTTCTACAGATTTGTTTTTTTTAAAAAAACGATTCTTCTTCTTCTTTTTTATAATAAAAGCTTGCTGCGTAAAGATCAGAGAGAGATCATTGTCTTTGTAAAGAAAAAAAGGGCGCGCCCTCTCTGCTGTGTCCCCCCCCCCTCTACAACAACCTACAACCACCCTACCCTCAACCACCCTCACTACCCTCCCCGACCCTGAACACAAGAGGATTCCCTTCCCTCTCTCTGGCGCCCCCTCTCTGCTGTGTCCCCTCCCCAACAACAACAACCTACAACCACCCTACCCTCAACCACCCTCACTACCCTCCCCGACCCTGAACACAAGAGGATTCCCTTCCCTCTCTCTGGCGCACCCTCTCTGCTGTGTCCAGTTTCTTCCTATTAAATGTCCCTATCTCATCATCTCTTTATTCTACCTTTTACGCGTCTTTTCTATGTCGACAGGTCTGGTTCCTTCTTGATTGAAACTAAAAACTTTGGATTCACGACCCTCCTATTGATCTCTTCGAGGTCCATACTTGTCATATCAGTTTTCCATATACCGTTCAATTCATCAGACAAAGAAAGAACAAACTTTTCCTTTTTGTAGCCATTTTTGACAAAAAAGTCAGCATGATTATTATAAATAAGTGTCTTGATATCATCAGTCGTTTGCGGTGGTTTTGCCTCAACAAACAAGCTCTCTCCACAGCTTCCACTCAGCTCGCAATGAACACTCATACTCAGAAACATGTATGGAATTTTCACACCTCTTGTTGCTTTCTTGTTCATCTCTTCCCTCCCAAATCGACTCGCCATTCCCGCTAATTCCCTCAGCCATGGTTCAGCAACCGCCTCTCGTCTTGCATATAAATCGGCAGGCATTGCTTGGGTTCTTGACCGTCTCGAAGGTGATTCGGCAAGCATTGCTTGGGTTCTTGACCGTCTCGAAGGTAATTCGGGTGGCATTGCTTGCGTTCTTGATCGTCTCGAAGGTAAATAATTGGCTAGCGTTGCTTAATTCTTTTCTTACAGAAAGCTTTGCCATCTTTTACCACCACCCTATTTATACCTACTCTTTACCAACCTGCTCCCAACAAACACCCTTCTCCCACCCGGGCCATCTCACTCAACAAATTCCCTCACACGCATCGATCTATCTACTCTCCATAACCGACTCGTACATCATTCGCCCATTTGCCACCTGTTTTCTCCTGCCCTTGCCTCTTTGCTTTCTCGTCTTTGTCCTTCCATCTCCAAGCACCCGCGCCATTTCCCTTTCCCAAACTTTTCCTCCGCTGCACTTTTCACCCTCATCTCTCTCTCCCGTGCCACAACACAACCCCATGCAATGTATTCAAATGCATCACCATGACCATGCACTAGCATGCTAGTTGCTTTGTCTTTCCTTCTCCAAGCACCCGCGCCATTTCCCTTTCCCAAAGTTTTCCTCCGCTGCTTTTTTTGCCCCCGCCCTCATCTCTCTCCCCGTTAACACAACAACCCCATGCAACGTATTCAAATGCATCACCATGACCATGACCATGCACTAGCATGCTAGTTGCTTTTGATCTTTTCCTTTATCAAGCACCCGCGCCATTTTCCCTTTCCCCAAAGGTTTTCCTCCCTGCTGCACTTTTTTTGCCCCCTCATATCTCTCTCCCGTGCCACAACACACCCCCCCCCATGCAATGTGTTCAATGCATCATCACCATGACCATGCACTAGCATGCTTGGTTGGTTTTGTTTCTTCTATGCTTCAACTGACCTTTTTTTGGCAAATTCTGTTCGACCCCCTTTTCTCTTAGCCGCCCTTCCGCCTCAACTCTTTTTCTCTCCATCCATCCTTTTGCCACCATTTTTCCTGACTTTGCCTACTCTCAACTATCTGCCCTCCGTCCCAACCCCTCATATATAAATAAAATAAAAGAAACTCTTCTTAATCCATACACCTCATTCTCTCTCCACCCTTACCTTTTCTCCAAGCCCTCTCAAATCCTAAACACATTCTCTTTTGCTCACCTTTTCCTCACTCTCCTGAACCGATGGATTCGCCTCGACCCTGTCAAGACTCTGTGATCTTCCCATTCTCAATGAGGCCCAGATTACATGCTCCCTCCACCCCCTTGTCCTTGGCTTCACTCAAAAAGGAAGAACATCCTCCAAATGCTCTCCCCATCGAATGTCCTTTCACTCTTCTACCTGTGGAGCTCATTATCTACCTTGCCCAGATTGTATCCTCGCCAAAAGACTATTACAATCTCTCTCGATCGAGCAGATATCTTTACCACGCACTGCATGGCCATCCCTGGTCATACCATGCCAAGGCTTTTATCCCGAACTGGACAAGATTTCTTACCCTCGGCCAATCATCCAACTGGCGTATCTTTAAGGAGATGGCTATCAACTGCTGGAAAATTAGATTAGAGTCGTCTTTATTGCAGAATAACATCTCTTCTCCTGGAGATGACTTGAACGGCCCCATCAGCACCGATGGCCACTGCTATCCAAAGAGTCCCGCTTCGCTCATCTTGAGCCTGAGCAATGCACGCACCACAGACACCCACTGGAACTCCAACACCAACGACGACACCAACTTCCAAAACGCCCTCGCGCCTGTCTCCTGTACAGATTCCCGATCACAGCAGATGATTCTTGCTCATACTCAACGCCAAACCAATAGCAATAACTACCGCATTGCTCTGACCACTCTCTCTCAAATGGATAGCCCTGTCATGATAATCAACAGCAGCGTCTGGACGGAATCAATCAAAGACAGCAATGGTGTTGTTCGGAACTGGCACTATCCCTTTAATTCAGGTTTCCTGGATGTTACATGTGCAGTCCACATTCAAGCCTTCCCCACGCAAGATACTCATACAAGTACAAGAGTTCTGATTGTCCTTGCACACTCCCATAAAGAACAACCCCAACAAGCCCCTGAGGAAGAAGCTGGCACTGATGATATGTTTAGCATCGATACTTGGTTTAAGGTTACGGTATGTATGATTATGATTTGATTTCCTATTCTTTCCTGTTCTAAATGGACATTAAGATTAACTGGTTCTCTAGGTAATTGAGACATTTGTATCTCTATCAACCGATAGAAAATCAATAGACAAAGTCAAATCTCCTGTAAAGCTCCTTGGTAACTTTTGGCTGCTTCGTCGTCTGCCTGATAATTCTCCGTGGTACATCCGCGGCCGGCATATCAAATTGTTCTCTAAAAACAACAATGGACATTGTGACCAGGTTGCTATTTTCGGGATTGACAACGATGGTATGGCTGTTGTGCTTACTCAACCAATTCCAAACAATTTATCAGTGGAACCTTTGCAACCCTACTACCTACCGGTTTACCCCTCGCCATCTCAAGACGGCCAGACTACCTCAGGGGACTCTGCTGCCATGTTTGGCGCATCCTGTATTACCGGATTTCCTTTGGAGTCAAAATTGGACCACCTAATTTTGGTCATGAATGGACGAGGATATGGTGTGGTATGGGACTGGTACAGATTTGTGCCCATCGCAAGGCTGGCATCGGGAGATGCCTCTTCTGTCATTTCTGAGCACGATCTTTACGTATGGGGTGTTCAGATATCTCAGTTGCACTACAGTCACGACAAGACCCTAGGAGATTTTCGGGTTGTTGCGCTGGCCGATGGAAATCACAATAAGTGGATGAGTGTTCAATGGAATATAAACGAGACGACACTCAAAGCAGAGTTCCCTGCGACCGACCACTTCTCTCATAAGAGCAATATTTCAAAGGACAAATCTCGGTTCAATCAAATCCTTGCGTCAATGAACTCTATCAAAATTACTCCAACAACCAAGCATTTTGTTAGCTCGACTTTGGGAAGGACTGTGCTAGTCAATTCACCTAAGACTCTTCATGCACTCCAATGCCCCTCCTCTGCTAATACCCCAAGCCTAGATTCCAAGTGTGACACCAATAGACACGCCAGACTTGGCCCAAAGAGGACAGTTGACGGCTTCAAAGTCTTTTTAATCTTGGGCCAATTCAGAATCACGATGACAGTTGATCATGGTCTTTGTCTAGTGGACATGGACAAAGAGCTCGATAATACAAAGGAGGAGGAGGATACAATGGAGCAGCGCGATTGGCATTGGGAGACTCTGATAGATGGTGATGTCAAGGGCTCCATTGTTGATTTTTGTTTAAACTCAGGAGCCCTTCATATCGTAAAAAAATCAAGCTTCATTATCTTGCCCATGACCTCCTACTCTTCCCAGCTAGCACCCCAATCCTGATCCTGACATTCAAGGCTACAAATGTTTTACTGATCTTGTTCAATCAAAAGCTGGCCAATCTCTCTTGGCACCCATTTCTTCTTTTGCCCATTTCGGGTATTTTTGCTCACTCATAGTTGACAATTAAAAAGGGCGGTCTCATAGGGATAACCATGCAAATGAATGAACAGTCCATGTGCATTTCCCCTGCCAAAAAAAAGATTTAATATTAAACAAATTCTATTAAGGAAATTCACATTTTTGCTGACGGCAAATACTTCAAAGCCGTTCTCCAAGGTTGAAGGGAAGGGGTATCGTGGCCTTTATTTATTTTGATATGAGCACCTCTTCATTTGTCTTAACTTTAGTATCAGTCATTCTCTTAATCTTATTTATGGTCCTATCAAATTCCTAACATGATTTAGCTATTCCGTCAACTTGTTCTGCTTTCCTTGAATGATCCCTTCGATTACCTTTACCACCTCCAGGTATACTTTGCCTTTGTTAAGCTCCGTAATCTCGCCCTGCAACTTTCCAGCTAAAATCACAAGCATTTTGTTAACCGGCTCTGAAACGGGTCTTGTCTCTTCTTCTTCCATTTCGTGTACTAACTGTTTCAAATCCCCGACAATCCCAGACGCACCCTTTCCGGCCTGACACTTATCGTTTTTGATATTTTGCAGATGCCTTGTCACTTCCGACTTCAAAACCCTGCCATGGGTGTAGAGCTGGTGAAAAACAAATGATGCTACTTTGATTCCTGACCATACTCCCTCCGATTTGAACTCCCAGAGACTCTTCAATGTCACTGGCATGGTATGAGCCCTAAGAAACCGCGGGTGGACAGCTGAAAATTGCTCGTACGTTTCGATCCTGTCAAACTTTGATCGTGTCTGACGTTCCACGGTGTTAAACCAATCTCTGTCATCGTCCTTGCGGATCCAAACATGTGATGCTGCGTGAGGATGAAAAAATGGGTTATGAGGACCGACAATAACCTTTCCTCCCGTCAGAATTACAGCCATAGTCACAAGGGCATTCCACCGGACAGTCCCGATCATGATTCTGTTTGTATTGTCGTGCAGCTCGTTAACCACCTTGAAGGACCTGGAATCCGGCAGCGCAAGGTCCAAGCTGTGAGGATCATCGCATTTGGATCGCCCATATACTTCAACCTTTAAGCAAGCAAGAACAGCGTCTCCAGATTGTATCAAAAGTCCCTGCAACTTCTTTGCCAGCAGCTTGCTGTGCTCTTGGAAGGGCATGCAGCAAATTGGATCATCATCCTCCAGGGGTCTCAATTTCTCAACATCGATCAACAAAGAGTAGGCATGACTCTTCAAAGCAAGCCTTAGATCCACATCCTCTATTTTTTCGTCCTTTCGAAATTTCAAAGGACGCACAAAAGCTATCCCCCCACCGTCACTCAACCGCTTGGCCCCACCGGCAAGTAGCAAACCATAAATCTTTTCTCCCCCTGACAACCTTAGCTCCACCGGATCAAAAATATCCTTTATGTATCGTGCGGTAGCCATGCCTGAATGACTGACGTTCTCGACAAGCTTTTCCTCAAAACTGCGCAAACTCGCTCGATCATCCTCGGGCCCATGCGGCCAGTTCTCACACTTTAACGCGTGACTTGATATGCCCTTGGGGTCAGCCATGGTCTCCCCACATGATGGACATGACAAAGGAAACGACCAATCATGGCCTTCACAAGAGGAAGAGACCAAATGCTTCCCCAAGCCAGTCCTGCTCTGAAAAGTTTTGATGCACCACTGACATCGTAAAGCGTTAATGCGCTTGCGCCCGCCATCGTGGCAATCAGATTTGTGGGTCCTAAGATTCGCATCTGTCTTGAACTCTTTCCCACAGAGAGAGCAAATGTGCTTCCCAACATCGTGGGCTCCCATGACATCTAATTCTGTTGTATAAAAAGTTAGCTAAAATTGTGAGTTCTACGATGGCTGGCTTTCTTCAAAGAAACTCTCACCTTCTGCTGAGCTTTGAGTTCACCACTTCTTTTAGATTCGGGGTGTGTGAGATGAAAATGAAAATGAGGAAGGGATGGAGAACTTGACCAGAGAGAAAGCGAGAAAGAGATCTCGAGAAAGAAATGAATGAACACAGGGCAAGAGTGAGTTTGGGAAATGGGAAAGCAAAGAAAAAAAAGTGATGAGGGACTAAGAAAAAGAAATTGAGAAGCGTTCGTCCAGATGTTCGTCCAGATGTTCGTCCAGATGTTCGTCCAGATGTTCGTCCAGATGTTCGTCCAGATGTTCGTCCAGATGTTCGTCCAGATGTTCGTCCAGATGTTCGTCCAGATGTTCGTCCAGATGTTCGTCCAGATGTTCATCCAGATGTTCATCCAGATGTTCGTCCAGATGTTCGTCCAGATGTTCGTCCAGATGTTCGTCCAGATGTTCATCCAGATGTTCATCCAGATGTTCGTCCAGATGTTCGTCCAGATGTTTAGATGTTCATCCAAATGATCGTCCATTCACACCAGCCCTTGATGAACGAGTCTCTCGAGAGACGACCCATTGCCATAATTTTGTGCTCTTTCTAATCAATGATGACTCTGTCCTTTTGGCCACAATTCAAAATCTCTGCATTTGAGCCCTTTAGAAAATGCCCCTCCTGGCCTCATGCACGAGCGCAGACCAGGATTTCTCTCCTTTTTTCCAGAGAATTGTCGCTGAGGGGGATCTGGAGGGGATTCAGAATGTTCTAATTTTGCTCGCTCATCTTAGCCAAAGGAGCCAGCTTGTTTTAGTCGCGATGCAAGAGGTCATCCTGAAGGGTGTTCCCTGTCCTAGGGCTCCAACAATAGACCTAGGAGGTACAGGAATACCTCCTATAAAAGGGGGGACACCACCCTAGAATAGACCCTAAGAAGTTGACCCCAGAACTATTAAACCACTTCCACCCTAGAACACCCTGAACCTGTTGCACGCGAGGCGACCATGATTTGTCCATCTCTCCAACTTGGCAAAAACCTCACTCAGCTTAGATTCAAAATGATTTCTGTATTCTTAGGCTGGACTACTCTCACAATCCATTTTTATCTCTCAGAATCTTCTGACCTCCCAACTTACACACAACACGACGACACTCAGCATTCGGCTCAAAACATTCTTTACCATTAACAAAAAAGAAGAGCATGAAAAGTCTTCTTCTCTCTCTGGCATTCCCTTCCCTCCCTCTCTCGCCCTCCTCTACAACAACCCTACCCTCAACGACCCTCACTACCCTCCCCGACCCTGAACACAAGAGGATTCCCTTCCCTCTCTCTCTCTCTCTTTCCTCTCCTACACTCCCCTACTTTAGGGTCGAACGAGGCGTCCGACAAAGTAAAGCTCACAAGTTCTGCTTAACCACCACCCACCTGCGGAAAACTGTCCGCCATTCTTCATTCACAAAATCCATGCACTACAATGGACAGGTGCTCTGGCAACGCGCCGCACTAGGTCCTGTGTCCAATCACTAAAAGTAATAATCATTGGTGTCATGACTCTTCTCTCTGTTGTGATATCTGAGGAACAACGATCCAAACACTCTCACTGAAATAAATAAATAAAAAGGCTAGATAGGACCACTCGTTTATATCGACTCATCGTACCAAGGTATTGAGCTTATCACCACAAGCTCCTTGCACCAGAGCGCCCTGCTTCTCCGTAATTCAAACTAGCTCCCTGCAACGAGTCTTGACGAGACAAGTTTTGGAACTGAATTCAAGATTGTCCGTCTCTACTTGACAGATCCGAAGCTCTAGATCCCTTCTTACCACAGACTGAGGGCAGTGCTTATCGATCCGAATTTCAGTTTGAGAACCCGATTCGTCAAGACTATTTACACTTGACGAATCAGCAAAAAAATACTCTCGGGACATCCAAGCTGAGACGGCACCACAATGCCACCTAAAGAATGGTGCAAGACTGGCTTTGGTCAGCTACTGATGATTTGGATTTTGAAATCCGATTTGGCGGTTTGGTAAGGAACGGCGCTTAAGACATTCCCTAAAGGGTTGCATCAGTCAGGACAAGCTGCTTCTCAAAATTTGGCACCAGCAACTGGAGGGGTCTGCGCGTAATTGAAAAGGGGTGGATTTTTATTCCAGAACTCAAATTGGCTTGAGTTTTGAGAAACACTTGAGACCGTCAAACAGCTTCATCCTTGTTTTTGCATGGCCAAGAGATTCACGAATAGGCAAGGAGTGACCGCTTCCTAAGAAAACAGGAAAGGCATCCAAGGCACCATCCAAAGGAGAAACATCCTCTGACCGATTCCCTACTCCGACAGGACCTAGATTCCCACTGAAAAAAAATACACCAAGACTGGCTCCAGACCCAGCCATGCAGGAGGCCAAACACAGGAGCACCAACCTAAGGATACCAATCTGTATACAATAGACAAAACAGTAGACGGATAGGTGGTGGGGGAAGAAGTCCCATCTGCGATTCCAACAAAAAGACGTCGCTGGGATTCCAACAAAAGATGTCGCTGGAATTTCAATACCTACCCTAACCAGCAAAAAGATCCACTCACGTTCTCCACTGCGCAAGCTTTTAGAATAACGTTTTCAGCTTGAGCGTTTTCAAAAAAAAAAAAAAAAAAAAAAAAAAAAAAATCGTTAGTTGGCAACTAATCTGTGACTGTTGTGCTCAGATTGCGGCTGTCTGAACTTTAACGCAAGCCTAATAGAATAAAAAAAAGATCCATTCACGATTACATTTACCAAATGCACCACACCACTGGATACAGCCGGTCCAAGCTTTTATTGTCTCTTCCACTTGAGCACACTGACAAAAATAAAAGCATTCTACTTGCTTATTTGGGGATTTGTAACTCCCTCCATAGTAACTCCATGCAACGGACGGTGTGTATTCCACAAAGAAAAGATGAAATGGACAAAATTAAGCCCACTAGCCCGCTTCTTACTTTTCTCCATCCTCCTCCTCCATCCCTAACCCCGTATCCAGTTTCAGTGCATTATTCTTAACATACTGCTTGACTTACATTAATCGAATCTATCATTTGTGCATTCACTGGAGGGAAGAATCATAAGGGATCACTCAAGACTCTTCTCTCCGTTGTGATATCTGATGATAAATAATCCAAACACTCACAAAAAAGTAGGATAAATAGGACTACCCATTCCTATCGACCCGTCGTTCTTCGACCAACTTTCCATCTACATTCCCCACTTCAAGGCAAAACCCTATTAGCTCCTTGCACCAACCCCTGTACCATGTTCTTCCAGATGACTTTCGACGCCAGTAGAGCATAACTTTTAACCCTTTCTCCCTCTCTATTCCTCTCTCTCTCTCTCTCTCTCTCTTTGAACAGACCCGGTTATTACTTAATGTTTTCCAGCCTCGTTCAAGCCAAGGCATCTTGACCGAATTTGCTTGATCCACAGAGACCTAAGCCCTCTCTGCTCGGACTGAGGGCAGTGCTTCTTAACATTGTTTCTCAAAAGTCGGATGATATCCGATCTGACTTCTTTCCCTGTGTTGTCTCCATCTAAAAGAATGTCGGGTCGGATATCATCCGAATTTTGAGAAACACTGCAAGTTCTTATCGATCCAAATTTTGGATCGAGAACCAGATTCGTTAATACCACTTACAGGCACCTAGTACGGCTTGACGAAAATACGCAAGCGGGTCATTCGGGCAGAAGCTATCAACAATCTTCCGCCGCCCGAGTTGGATTAAGAGAGATTCATTTTAGTGGTTTGATGAGGTAATACCGCGTCGATGGAGGACAAATCAATCTCCAGAGCGCCCTCGAATGACCCTCGTTATCCTTTCGGGTCAGGACTTTCTCTGTAAAATTCAAAAAAAACATATCCATAAAATAAACTTGTTCCATATCTTCAAAAGGAAAGCTAGGAAGACTAAACTAAAGCGAGTAAGTGTCGAAGGTGGGAGCTTGATAGTCCTGGTCTGCTGTGTCTGCTATGTCCGCTGTGTCTGCTGTTGCTGCTAAATGGCATTGTCCCTTCTTACTTTTCACCGCGGAGGTTGAATTGCGACTGCTAGAGGTTAAAATGCGAGTTTTAGAGTTTAATTCACAACAGTTGGAGGCTATCATGCGCCATCTAATATCCTCCCTGATTCGCTCAACAAAAAATACGTTGTACTTCCCGATGATAGAGATCATGTGTCTTGATCGCGTGCCCAACCCAAAACGATCAACACTCAGGTTTAACGCACTCACAGTCTTCCGAGGATAGGGAAGAGCAAACGGCATCCAACCAATGTAAAACATACAAGTCTTGCTCTTCCGATAACTCGCCCACCATTACGGGACAGGATTGCCATGCTCCTTTCTCTTTCCATAACAGGGACGAATCGATTGATGTTCGAAAAGAGTCGAGTCAGACCTGCATGGATATCGGCGTCCTTGACGTTAGTTGTAATAGCCACCCACTCATGAATCGCTTCTCGCTGGTTCTGGTGCCAGCAGCCTTGCTACGTTCATTGCGGAAACGCACCGCAGTGGTCCACGTGCCCAATCACTGGAAGCAGGAATCATTAGAGATCATTCTTGACACCTCTCCCCGTTGTAATATCTGAAGATCAACTATCCAAACATTCACCAAGAAAAAAAGATTAAAAGGGTCCACCTCATTTCTATCGATCCGTCATCCTTTGAACATCTTTCCATTCGCGTTCACATCTTTGAGGTATTACCATGTTGGCTCCTTCCACCACGTCGTCCCAGAGCTGGAAGCAAGTAGAGCAGTGCTTTAACCTTTCCTCCTCCTCCTCTCTCTCTCTCTCTCTCTCTCTCTCTCCCCTAGACCTGATTATTGTTTAATGTTTGTCAATACCGTTCAAGTCAAGACATCTTGACCGAACTCAAGATTGTCGGTTTCTACTCGCCAAATCCAAAGATATAGGCACTCTATATCCAGCTTGAAAACAAGTGTCGATAGAACTACTCTATGCCAAATTATGGCTTGAGTACAACCTCTGCCAAGTTGGGTTAAGAGACTCAATTTACTGGTTTGGTGAGGTACTGCACTCATGACATTCCCTTTAGAGTTGCCAAATCCAAAATACTTTCGAATAAACGAGGAGCGGTCGCTTTCTGAGCCTCGCTCTTCTCTCTCTGCCAAAGCCTATTTAAGAACCCATCCACGCTCCCCTTCAACTTGAACGCACTCTTTCAGAAAAAAAATCTTTTTTTTATTCTGATTAACTAGCGTCGACGACGACGATAGTTTTTAAACCAATTCCTCAGCTGCTCATCAGATATACAAGCCCTTTCACAAAGGGCAGCCTTTTCAGCGTGTGTCGGAAACGGACGTTCACTGCTCTTTACCCAATCTCGGAGAATATTGTTGTAATGCTCTTTCATTCTGCGACAATCCTCCACTACCGAAGTGGGATTCCTTTTCCATTCGAACTGTTGATGCTTCTGTCTTGTTTCAGGCCTGAGAGGTGCCTGCAGAACAGATTTCATCCTTTGAAGACAATACTTTTGATGTCTTTGGTCGAGACCTGAAAGGATGCGATCAATCCACTCACCCTCTTTGCCCAACGGCTCCCAATCTCTGGTCTGGTGATCATGCATTATCCTCATGAATATTTTTCGATTGGCAACAATGTCATCCTTGCTGATTAGGCTCTGCAAGTCGTCCATTACTTTCATCAAATGCACGACTTTCTGCGATGAGGAAGACACTTCAGACAACTTGAGGAAAGAATAGGAGCGCTTGTACTCAAGTCTCATAACATCATGAGAGCACGTCTTTCTTGTAGGGAACAACATTGGAGAGAGCCATGAACAATGACACCCAAAAAATTTTAATCCCCGATATTTAAGGCAGTCACACGGACCTGGATAAGCTTCTTCAAGAGAGCATTTTGTTGCCCATCAACAAGAATGATCCAAAAACGTGTTCCAATCGCTCCAAAGTCATTTCAAAAAGACAAAACAGGCTGTGCTTCTAGACATAAACCAAAAAAGCGCCGCTCAATGAAGTACGTTTCTAGCTATTAGAGTACATTTACTCGTGATTTGATGTCTTCTATTCTGATGTACTCTCCCCAAGTTGTTTCATGCTCTTCCGACAACACATGGCTAGGAATCTGACTGGGGTCACCAAAGAAAAATCCAAAACCATTGGTCATCAATGGAGAAGCGCTGCCGACCACGAAAAGCTAAAATGGAGGATCTTGGCGTATGTCATTCAACAGTTAAAAGAGATTTCATTCCAAAGCAGAACGCAAAAATGTAACTGACAACTGTCCATCAATGAAGTTTATACCAGAAATATTTATTTAGTACAGAAGATTCTCAGGATGACCACAAACCCACCCTGCATTACTTTCCTATCCTCTTGCAACCACCTTCGAAATGTCGATCCTCGAATCCAGAAAGAGGGAGAGCTACCGCCTAAGGAGTTTCTCTTCAAGGCTGCAACCCACTCCCTGTCACCTTTCAGCGTTTCTCTCGTTTTGTAATACAAACACCATTCTATCATCTCCATTTCATGCTCAGCGCAACTCCCCAACTGTTGAGACAGATGTGCCGCTCTGGATAATGCACCGCAATGGTAGGCTTCCTTTACACAATAAGTAAGAGACAGCCCGATACTCTTAAATTGATTGGAAGAAGGACTAACACTCAGATATGAAGAGGCTCTATCCATGAACTTTGAGGCCAGACTATCTCCTCCATTTAGACACACCTGCCGTAGCCATGTTTCCCAATCTCCACAGTATTAGCGTCTAATGACCCCAACAAGCAGGACTTTATTCTGGATTTACGTTTCTTGGGTGGTATTAGACCCCGGCGCATCTATTCTCTGTTGCTCTCGGTTTCGAGTCTTGATAAAGAATCCTCCTTTTGACGTGTTCTTGCTTGTACTTTGTCCAATATCCAAGTTGTAAAGCTTGTCGTACAATATCATCTCCAATCTTGATAGCCTGGGCTTCACACAACAGCTTGACCAGCTTTGGCTTTGTTGTCTCGATACCCTTGGATTCACACAACAACTTGATGAGCTTTGTCGTCTTGATTGAGGCGCTTTTTTTAGACATGTTAGGGGGGAAGATGATTAGAGATCACTAGAGACGTTAAGGATTTCTTGTCTTTTATACACATCAAAGCCTTCGGATCGGACAATACGCTTGTTTTTAATCCATTTCTGCAGATCCGAGAGAGTCGACGAGTGCCCCCATGATCGATACTTGAACCACATGCTTCCTCCAAACAAATTCTGAGATCCAACGAAACGACATCTGACTAGCCTTATCTAGCCTTACCAACCTTTTAGCCTGTCCTAACTTTCCATCTAACCGACCTCATCAAATCTTTGAATCCGAACCATTTCAATTTTCGCCTCATATAAACTCCAACCCAACTCTATTAAAACTAAAATTTGGCTCCTCGCCTTGATCTCCACTCACACCATTTATGGCAAGTCTTTGACTTGTCTACGCATTTCTAATTCTAAAAGATTGGAATAAATCTTTGGTATTATTAGAGTCTGCTTGACCTGTGATACGAAACTCACCAGGCTCGATGTTACATTTCACAAAAAAGAGCTTTATCTGACATATCACACTTTGGTTGTGCCCCCCTAAAAGTATTCATAGTGTCTGGTGGACCTTTGGCCCTCTGTCGGCTCTTCTGACTTGTACATTTATTAGTACACTGTCGATTGTTTCATCATCCTAGTTTCGCAATAGCCTCCAACAGGCTCGCAGAAAGTCCTGAAGCCCAACCTCTTCTTTCGACTCTCAGCGACGTCGCACTCGCTACTTTAACAACAAAAAAACAGTCCTAGCACAACATTGTTTAGCCATTTGCCTTGCAAGTGTACGCCAAAAGTCTCCTCGTTTAGCAAACCTGGGCCTATCAAGGAAAGTTGCATTGGACCCCAACTGCCACGGCAGGATAATCTCGCAACATTTCATAGCAATAGTAGCACTATTGGTTCAGCAACCATGCAAAAACGACGACTCCCTGGAGTTGAGACTTTGCTGCTCACGCTATCTTCTTTTCCTGATCGACCTTGTCAACAGTAGTGCAAACTGCTGATAACACTCCAAGAAGTTCTCCTTCATGTACTGTGTATTAGAGATCAGTATTTGATTTACAGAGAGCCCCAGCTCAAGCTCCCTAACTCAAAGCAATCACATTGATCTCAAAAGCGTACCTGATGTCTGAACAGTAGTAAGCTCTGCCGGCAACTGTACCAAGATATACAAGGTGTCATCCTTGTACGGAGGGATTTCCTCGCGAATCTCGAGTCTCGGATGTAACCTCACTTTCGACAGGGTGTCCCATACATACAAAGCCCTCTCCAAAACTGTGCCCACATTTGGTAAATGGACTTTCCAGAGATTGATACTGCGAGCAGGGACACTGAATGGAAAAGTAATGGGCATGATAGACTTTATCAGGTCTTTCAATTCTCCAAAACTTCGAGTGTTGTTCATCTCGATAGGGAACGATTCCCAAGATGAGGACCCTTCGATAATGCAGAAGAGCTTTTGAGGCTTCCCTTGGCTGTCTGAATTGGCTCTACGTGACGTCATCTCGAAAAGACCTGACTGTACTATGCCTAGTTTAGTAAAGACTAGGGTTGACAACCTTTCGAACATGAGGAAAGTGCTTGCTTTAACTCGGGAAATATACCTTGCGGGCTCCAAGTTGGGGACTTGTCTGGAATGGTAGGAAGAAAGAAGGTGAAGTTCGCTGGGGATTGTCTGAGTGAGTGGGAAGAAGGAGGGTGAAGTTCGCTGGGGGGATTGTCTGAGTGAGTGGGAAGAAGGAGGGTGAAGTGCGCTAGAGGGTGAATTCGTTATTTTAAACGCTGCGGATTGATGAGAGGTGGACTGCCTCTGATGGATGGAGGATAGAAGACTGTGGATTGATAAAAAGGTAGACCACAGCTGATGGATGACCGACAGCGTCAGTTTATATGGCCGACAGCGCCAGTTTAAAGGTGGACCATGCCCTCTTGTAAGTTCAGATGGAGCCTATGCTCCGTCCTTGAGGCGATTTTGTGTTAGCTCGATTGTGGAAGGTGCCAATTTCCAGGATATGCAGACTTCTCCAATTCGCCGGTAGCGTGGCCCATTCGAGGATTGACTGCGCCAGATAGAGGATTAACTGCGCCAGGTAGAGAATTGACTACGCCATATAGATGATTGACTGCGCCAGGTAAATACTAGACTGCTTTTTTCTCGTTTATTTTCTCCATCCCAATTTCACTTCTTCCTTCAACCAGCCTCTTCACAATGAACCAACAAAGCATTGACCTCTCTACCATTGACTACGACAGTCTTATCGCTCGGGGCCTACCCTTTCTACCACTTTCAGCTGTTGAAATTGATTTTTCCAATCCTGATTTTCATTCCCTCAATTCTCTCCTTACTTCAAAGTCTCCTCTCATCTTAAGAAATTTCACACAATCTCCAGACTGGGACAAGTCCCAGTTTTCGCTGCAAAGATTCAAGGACCTCCAAGGGACTAAAAGTAGACCATACTTTTATTTTACCATAAAGACTCAAGTTGGTTAGCTCTGCATCAAGTCTAAAAGTCAAATTTAACTCTTTTTTTTTAACAAACAGAAATCGATTGTTGGGACCAAAAAAAAGGAGTGCATGTTATCCTTCCAACAAATGAGTACATTGAAAATGTTCATGAAAACCCAACGCCGTCTAAAAACAAAGGGTCTCTCCTGTATGCGAAAGATCTTTCATGTCCAAAAGAATGGAGTGACGATCTGATGAGCCGGATTATTCCTAATGTGATACGCCATCACGGTGACCATGACCTTAGTAGGTTTAGCTTTTGCTACCAACCAACCATTTACATAAATTACCAAAAAATGAAATGTTAAACCCACTCCAATGACTCTTGTCTCTAGACACATTTCTTGGGGTCTCTGCTGCCGAAAACCTGTTGCTGTATCTCGGACAAAATGGATCATGGCAAGTAATAAGAATGCGGAGGTATCTAATATTGGGATCAATCCTCATGTTAACACACAAACAAAATTCATTTTAGGACGCCTATACACATGGACTTATTGGCCACCCCAGCATACAACCTGATGCTATTCGCAAACAGTGACTCCTTTGCACTCTGGTTTATGATACACGAAAGTGATGCGCCAAAAATGGTGGCCCTTCTTGAGTCATTGGGTCAGGTTCCCTCCCACGAAAATTATTTCGTCTGCCCGGATGAATTGGCTAAAGCAGACTTTTCAATTTTTGTTGGGAAACAAGTCCCTGGTGATCTCGTGTATATCCCACCAATGTCATACCACCAAGTCGTAAACTTTGTAAGTCCGATAAAAACCAATCGGTTTTTTCCATCTTTTTAATGTCGTCATAACTAATTGGTTACATTCTTTGTAGGGACGAACTACAATGAAGGTCGCATGGAATTCCTTTACCGCAGATACGATTGATACTGCCATTAACAAAGTGATTCCTTCATATCGGCAGTATGATCTTTATCATTTCTGTAGTGCTTTATCCATACTTAAGCTCTTCTTCAATAATAATGTTTTATTTTTTTTTCCCCCCCTTCCCCTCCCTCTCGTTATAGGATTTTCCGTCCAGATATCTACAATACAGGAGAGATTGTTATGCGCACATTGGATGGCTTCACTTCCATTTTAAACAATGAGCCCGAATGCAGAAGGTTTTCAAGAGAGTCTCTCAACAAATCCTTCCCAACTATCCTGCGACTCTTTGAAAACTTGCTTCTGAGTGAATGGATTAATTGGGATTGTGTGAGTAGCGATTCAAAGTTTCATTTTCCCATCAAGCCTCTCAAACCTACAAGAACAGACACAGCAACGATCACCTGCGACTTTTGTCATGGAGTTGTATTTAATCGACATCTTGTCTGCCACGAAACAGTCTGTTTGCAAGGCAATTCACCTTATCACCTCTGTCTCCACTGCTTCTCTTTGGGTCGTGGATGCATACACAGGGCTTCCAGTCTTCAGATGAAAGAAATGTATTCCATGAGATTTCTGCAATCCATTTACTCTAATGCTATTTTGGCATGGAATAAATCAAGCACGTCATTATTCAGGAATAGATTCGCTCAGAGGTAAGAGGCGATCGATTTATTATCACTCTAGACTGACTTTTGCAAATACAAAACATTCTCATTTTATTATTATTCTTGTGATTTCCCTCCAGATCTTCATCCCTAAGCGAGCCCTACTCGTTTGCTTCGCTTGCATATATCAGGCTTCAACAGCTCATGCAAACAGACAAATGTTCACTAAAAGTAGGTCAATAGGCTCTTACACCTTAGTACTACCTACCTTTACCTAAAATTACCTATTCTCACATGCCATTACTACCTCCTTTATTAACCTTATTCTCTCATAGTCCTGCCATCGCTGCAAAAAGAAAAGGGCAAATCATGTTACATTGCCATGCTCTCAACACTTTGAGAGTGCAACATGGAGAAAGAATCAGCCGGCCTTTAAATGCCGTCTTTTGTTTTGCGAACCTTGTCTCTACAATTGCATTGGCAAAAACTGGGTCGAGATCGTCAGAGTTCCAGACAACCAATTCTCATGCCCAAAGTGCACAAAATCATGCAACTGTGACGTTTGCAATCATACTCCTCCAGAAAAACCAAAGCTCAGCGTATCTCCTTATGACAATCCTGCGGACGATCCAAGAAATATGGGCGGCGTCTGTGAAAATTTCAGAATTGAACAGACTTTTAAAAGAACGTCTTTGAAGCGAAAAAGGACCGACAAGGGTGATGTCAATGACAGTGATAGAGGTGGTTCTGGTGATTCAGGTGACAACTCTACCCTTTCAGTCCTGAAGAGGATCTCAATGGACTCGATCCAAAGAGAGGTTGGAGACCTCCGAAAGGAAGTTCACGACTTTCGGCATAGGCTCTCAAACATCGAACATCTCTTGTATGTCAGCGAGCGTGTTGGTGGTTTCAACAACATATATTGCGCTTTCATTGTGTTATTCGCTAATGCATTTACTTTCTTTGACCCCCTGTAAAATACCAGGACAATGCTAGTTCAAAACAAGAACAATGCATCTGGGTCGAGTCCAGACAGGCCTTAAATCAGCCGCCTTTTGTCTTGGATGACACCATAGATATAGCTTTATGCTCCATAAAAAATTAATGTTGGAATCTTTAAATAGTTCCTCCTATGATGTTCTTGGTTCAGGAATGGTCCTGAGAGAGCCTTTGATTACGCAGTGTGTTCCATCTGATCCAGAGATTACAGAGCTCATGTCTACTGTACCTTTACCGTCGTTCAAGTAATCAAAGCATACATTGACCTTGTATTCAATAGACGTTTCCCTTCCTGTTGGATAAAATGTAACAGATCCAAGGACTATTCTCATGACCCCTTTCCCCCCACATTCTCCGACTCGTTGAATCATTTTATCCACTTCTATAACCTCTCCACACTCTCCTTCAAAGCCGGTGTGTCCGATATACCACACTCTTGCAACAAGACGATCCTCGCCCAGATAGAAACTGTCTAGTTTTCGTTCTGTTGTCCTCATGTTTGATGTTCTAATTTCGTATATATTTTTATCTTTTTTTGATTTACCACTTTTTGAACAAAGCCCAGAATGATCATTTATAAAAACTGGTGGTATCCTTCATAGAAAGTATCCACCGGCTATCTTTTCTTGATTGAAAAAAAAAAAAAAAAAGAGGAATATGTAACCAGATATTTATAACGACGCAATTCCTTTGGGAACCATTTAAACAGTCCGGTCAAAACCCTTCTGCATCACACATAGTCAGAATTCATGCGCAAATGAGGACTTTATTTATTTATGTATTTATTATAAACTAAAATGGACTTCTATTACTTTTAAAGAAAGAAAGAAAAAAGAAAGAAAGAAAGAAAGAAAGAAAGAAAGAAAAAGAAAGAAAGAAAGAAAGAAAGAAAAAAAAAGAAAAATGAAAAAAAAAAAAAAAAAAGAGGATAGTCGGTATTTATCACGGCATTGCCACAATACCTAGAACGCTACCCCCCGTGCTCTGCCCTGCTCAACTGTTCAAACATGGATGGGTTGCTTGTAACTATATCCCGCTGGGGGATGGTCCGTTAGTTGGGAGATAATGACAAGGGTCTCGTACTTTGGACTCGTGCCATCAAAAGAGGTCTGTCAAGATGACGCTGTCTTCACAGGGGGTAGTACCTTTCGATGACTGTCCCATCATCTCCGACTTGTCGGGCTTTCCAGTGCCAAGACTTGGCTGTGTCAAAATTGGTAGAAGAAATCTTTTGGGTTCTGGTAATGTACGCCTTTACTTCTCCAACTCTCATTGTCGAGTCTACAATGACAATATTACTTTCAACTTTTCGACCGAGATGTTCGTACGCAACGATGACTGACCTTTCCCCGATCTGTTTCAGCTTGTCTAATGAATTGGAGAGAATTTCCCCCATGTTAGGCATACCCATTTTTTTTTTTACACCGTTTCTCAATCACAACAGCGACCGACTTCAACCCCCTCAGATACATACCCCTTGGCATCGGTAGAGTCACACTTAGATAGTCAATCCCAAACCGTAGACCGACATTTGGGATGTCCTTTACTAGGAACGTCGCAGGATAGCAGGCCACCTTTACCACTGGCCTCCCTCCGGCTCCTGGAGTCTCCGAGATCCACTTCAGCTCCATTTCTCCGTAGTCCATTCGTTTGAGTCCTACCGGCTTGTTCGAAACGCTATTGAGCAAATGCTCGTTCACCCGCTTTTTTTACTCCGCTCATCGAGTCTTCTCCTTTGACCTCGACATAGAATACAGACTTGCTGTGGTGTTCAATCCTGACTCTAATCAGAACCCGCTCCTCGTCCTCGACCTTTTCGAGCCCATTCTCCGTAAACGCCCCCCATCTTTTCATACCTACTAACCTCTCTGACCCCATTCGCTCTACTCGCTCTACTCGCCCCCCTACTCGTTCTACTGATGGTCCTAACGGTCCTGACGGTGGGTGGGAGGAGAGAGGCGCGTCAAACAAGGCGACGCTCCGAGCATGCTTACCACACACACACACACACACACCTGGGCACGCACCGTACCTTTTAAAGTCCTGATGGTGACTCTGATGGCGACTTCGTGACTTCGTGAGATGGATATGTCCCAGAGTCTGACCCCTCCTCCCTCCCTTTTTGCCCCCCCCCTCCTCCCTCCCTCCCTACCAACCTGATTCTCCCCGCCCGTTACCCCGCCCTTTTTTCCCAAAAAGCTCAATCCCCCCCATCTCGCTCTTCCCTATATAGCCCCGCCCCGACCCCGAAGCCTGAATTTCCTTTCCCTCCCTGCCTCCCAATAACCGCCCTCCAAATTCTCTTGCTTCCTAGAGGAGAATTTATAAGAGGGTTATAATAACTGGCTTGTGGCAGCCAAGCGTTCATAGCGACGTTGCTTTTTGATCCTTCGATGTCGGCTCTTCCTATCATACTGAAGCAGAATTCAGTAAGCGTTGGATTGTTCACCCACTAATAGGGAACGTGAGCTGGGTTTAGACCGTCGTGAGACAGGTTAGTTTTTACCCTACTGATGAAGTGTTGTTGCAATAGTAATTGAAGTTAGTACGAGAGGAACACTTCATTCGGATAATTGGTATTTGGGTCTGCCTGAGCAGGCAATGACCCGAAGCTATCATCCGTTGGATTATGGCTGAACGCCTCTAAGTCAGAATCCGTGCTAGAACGCGACGATTACCGCCTTTTCCGATATCTAGTTGAATACGAATAGGTCTTCGGGCCCTGAGTCATACTACGTGGGGAGGTCTTGCATGGCGGAAAGGCTGTGTGAGGCACCTGCTAATGTTAAACAAAATATTGGAAGAGATAAATCCATTGCAGACGACTTTTTTAATTGAACAGGGTATTGTAAGCAGTCGAGTAGCCTTGTTGCTACGAGCTGCTGAGATTAAGCCCATTGTTCTACAGATTTTTGTTTTTTCGACAAACCATTCTTCTTCTTTTTTCCTTTATGATGATTAGCTTGCGTGAAGATGAAGATCAGAGAGAGAGATCATTGTCTTTGTAAAGAAAAAAAGTTGCAGAGTAATGTAGGGAGAAAGGGAGGGGGGTGGAGTGGAGGAGTGGAGTGGAGGAGTGGAGTGGAGGAGTGGAGTGGAGGAGTGGAAGGCATCAGATGGATGAGAGAGGAGGGCACCAGATGTGGAAGAGGGGAAGAGAAGAGGAGGGTATCAGAAGAGGAAGGGGGTAGGAGGCTGCTAACTGGGTCAAGTAGGAAAACCCTATCATCAATCTTCCTTGACCAAGACCGAGCGAAGACTCAGACTGGAGAGAGAGAGGGTGTGGGTTCTGGATACGAGGCAAGCCTTTTTCCAGAGTTTGGCTACAAGTAAAGACAAAACATCTATATTTCTGAATTACGGCCATACACAGGAGAAAGCTCCGCATCCCGTTCGATCTGCGCAGATAAACTCCTGATGGCAGGGTCAGTACTATATGGGGGGGACCACATGGGAATACCCTGTGCTTTTTTTTTTTTTTTTTTTTTTTTTTTTTTTTTTTTTTTTTGGGTGAGGGTGGTGTATTGTGGTGGAGGTTGGGATCATCCTTTTGGCTCAAAGAGAAAAAGACATGGATCAGCAAGGCCTTTTTTTTTTTTTTTTTTTTTTTGACTTGGTTTATCATGGTTTTCTGACTTGGTTTATCAGGGTACTCTTGAATCGCTGCCGCTAAGGCTTATTTCGCCGGCTAAGGCTTACTTGATCGGCTAAGGAAGACCAGCTAAGGCTTATTTCGCTGGCACATTTGACTAAGGCTTATTTGACCTAAGGCTTATTTGACCAAAAATTTCGCTGGCTAAGGCTCGTTTTCGACCGTTCGGATGAGTTCTGCCCCAGACCCTGCCCACTCTCGTCCCTCCTTTTTAGATATGCCTCTCGTCCCTCCCTTTACCACCTCACCCGTGACCCTGCCCGTTACCCCACCTTTTCCCAATACGGTCATTGCCAAAACGCAAATCATTTCGCAAAACATTTCGCCTCAATTTCATTTCCCTCCCTGCTAAACCCGAACCGCACTGCAAATTCTCTGTATCCGTTGAGAATTTACAAAGTGTTATATAGAGGTGTTAGAAGAGAGTAGAACTGAGGGGTGTTAGTTGAGAGTAGAGATGTTAGTAGAGTTTGTGAATGTGAGAGGTGTAGTAGAAATGTTGGTAGAGATATTAATGGAGATGTTGGAAGAGGGGAGAGGTGTTAAAGAGGCACCAGCTGAGATACTGGTTGGTTGAGGCAAGTCGAGATTTGTCAAATCAGAAACGCGCTGTCTCCGTCCTGCCTCTGCACTCGGACCAGATGTGGACATTGACTGCATGAACAAGCATGCTAGAGGGGAATAAATGCCGTAATACCGCATGACGCATCACCTCCACCTTCCGAGATATGTATTTTTCTGCATCTTTGACCGACATTCGATCTGGATCCGGTACCTGCGCTATGAGCGTGAGGGTTTTTTTTTTTTGTCATTCTCTTTGTCTGATACATTTTTTTCTTTATTCAGTCAAAGCTCTTGGCGTTAATCCAAAATATCTTCTTCTTCTTCTTCTTCTTCCTTCAATGAGTTTTAAATTCAACACCTTGGTGGCTAAAAGATGATCTACTTACTTCATCTTTCTATCCATTTTAGCCTCCCTTTCTTCTTTCTTGTTGCGCTTCATTCTTTTCATCATTGCCACCATTTCATCCCTTTTTTTTGTAGTTCGCCCATCCATTTCAACAGTATGCTCTCCTCGATCGAGTCCTCATCATCAAGTTCAAGAAGATCTGGGTCTTGGCCTCTTGTACAAAGGTCCAATCTGCTCTCATCGCTTCTCATCCCTTTTCTCTGACCTTTGGTTGTCCGGTTCAGCTACGGCTTCGCCTGTCTTAATGTCCAAACGATCGTCGTCGAATACTACTTCTAAAATCGGTCTTCCTTCCTTCTATTATTATCTGTCCAAATTTTTTTTTGCCGAATTCTTCCATTAAAGCTGGGAACAAGGCCCTCTTTCTATCCTCGCAGGGAATCGGCTCAACACCAGCCGGCCTTTCTACATCTCCTCGTGGCCATCCATGGAAAATGTTCACATTCCCAAATTTAAAACATAGTTCCTCACCATCCGTGTATTCAAAACCAAAAAGTCGTTCTCTTGACATGGATTCTTAAGTCTCTCTTCGACAAACTCCTCGACTGTCTTGCGTTTGGTGCGCAAAGACCTTTGATCACTGCTCTCTAAATCCTCTCCATCGTCCTCTTCCAACGTCTTGCCGTTCTCTTTGTCCACGCGGTTCTCACATAGAGTTTCATCGTGGATTGTGCTGGAAGGTAGTGATGTAGGTGGGACATCATTCCTTTCACTTGATCGGGTTTCATCTATTAGCAATAGGGGTGTACTTTGTCAGGTCAAGTTGAAACTAAATTATAGACAATACAAATGCCTCCTATTTTGATGTATGAGTTTGTAATTAGATGCTGAAATGTGTTGGAGGACACCTCCAAGGCATTCATACCGCTTCTGTTGATGATGGGATTCATGGCTTGCTTGGCTTGCTTGGCTCGAGGCGAGTGATTTTTGGTGGAAGGATTGATGGGTGGAATAATCCCTGGTGGTAAAAGATGGGATCGATGAATGGGGAATGCGGTGAAGGTGTACTTGTCCAAAATGCGCCGCACCCCTTCCTCTTTTATACAACTTCTCTGTGAAAAATGATTTTCCGCTCGTGTTTTCTTGAGTCTTTATCTGCTTTGCCCTGCTTTGCCTTGCTTTGGTCAGGGAATACACTTCATCCCGCAATGCTCTCATGCTAGATCGGACTAGCATGCTAATCCTGCGAGCGAAGCGCCTTCTTTTTCGAAATAAATACCGCATACACTGGCTTTTCTTTCTTCCCGAGATGTTTTTATCGTTCTGCATCGTTTTTGCCCATCATTAGATTCCTGGTTTTGCGCCTTGGATGAAGGGGGTTTGACCACATCTTTGGGGCCATGCGCAGTTGGGTGAAAGACCAAAAAAGAGGAGGGGTTGGGGAGAGATTCGTTGATGACGGGAGCGGGGCTAAAGGTTCGATGGGTGTGTCTTTTGAAGAGCAAAATCTTTTTATTATTATTATCATATTTAGATGTGAATGAGGAGTCGGAAAGGATTTCGTCCGTCGAAAGTAGAGTGTCTACTAGGCCTAATCCCGAGACGGCGATTCTCCACCTATCATTCTTGTCTGCATTGGCATTCCGTTGATGAATGTTTGCTTGAACGGCGTTGATACTCGAGTCGCAGGAAAGATAACTTGATGCACAGAATCAGTAGAATTATAAGAATGGCCATATAAAAGGCGATTGTCTCAAAGATTATTTGAGCGATGATTGCGACATTGTAGATCATGGTGACGAGATCGGATATCGTGGTGGCGAAGATGGACAACATGACTATTGAGGATGGTCAGATCTTGTTTGGATAGGTAAGGACGAGGAGGAGGAGGAGGAGGAGGAGGAGGAGGAGGAGGCGGAGGAGGAGATGGGCCAAGAGAGGTAGATTGCAGAGATTGAGTGGGGCTCTGTGTTTCTGGCGTCTTTTATGCTGGACGGATGGCTCGCTGGACGGATATGGATGTGCAACAAAGGAAGGATGAAATGGACGGCGGGTAGTTGGCACTCTGAAGGTGGATGGCAAAGCCGGCGTTTGATACCGATTCGGGAACGATTACAGACATGGATGCTGTAAGCAGCTGAAGCAGGTTATTGAAACAGTTGATCTGTCGAACGACTATTTTTACAACAACCATGCCAAGGATTCACAATTGCGTAATTGTCTCTGTCACAGACCCGGGTCGGGAGGATTTGAAGAGGGCGCAGCAGGGAAGGGAAGGGAAGGGCAGGGTGGGAGTGACTAGCATGCTAGTGCATGCTTCCTGTGCATGTCTTGTGCTCGTGCTTTAAAAGAGATGCACGTCTCTTGTGGCCAAAACAAATCACGCAAGAGGATCTTTTCTCGTGCGGGAGGTGCATCCATTGACGAGCGGGGCTTTTTATAAATGGGTGTCATGTTATTCAATCATAGACAAAGCTTTTTATTCCTATGCGAGTGGTTTATATGAATGTGATTGTGGTGGGGGTGGCCAAGACTTTTTGATATTTCTTTTTTGTTTTCAGGATTCAGCAGAAGGAGCAGAGAAAGCAGAGGAGAGATTATAAAAGACTATAAGAGAGTAGAAGAGACTATAGGAGATGGGAGAGACTATGGAGAGGAAGTCACGTGGTCACGTGTTTGTATATCTCCTTTCCAAAGAGGCCTCTCTGCTTGAACCTGAGCAGCAATGGAGTTCTGGTCGAGCTTTTTTTTTTTTTCTCATTTTTCTTTCGCTTTGCGGCAGTCAGCAGCCATCTGCATTTTTTTTTTTATCTCGAATCTCGTTTTGCCTCTTGGAATCTTGACCCTGACCTCTGACCTTTTGGGATTTTTTTTTTTTTTTTTTTTCCCCTTTATTCGCTCTTTTCTTTTCTTTTCCTTTCTTTGCTTTTGTTCTCGCAGAGTTCGGTCTTTTTGCTTTGTCTTTTCTTTGGTTTTTCGCGGTTTTTCTTTGGAAGTGAGGGAGGTCACGTGGTCACGTGCACTAGGCCTTGGGCACAGCATTCTAGCATTCAAGCAGCCGTCTCTTTCAGTCCTTTCCAGTCCTTTCCAGTCCGTGTTCGATTGTCCAGGGTCTGGATGTCCTTGTCTTTTTCTCCCTTAACTCTTCTGCCTTGTCCAGGGTCTCTGTTTCTCTCTTTTCCTCCCTCAACTCTTCTCTGTGCCCCCTCACTCTCTGGTCCTCCTCTACAACAACCTAACCCTCAACGACCCTCACTACCATCCCCGACCCTGAACACAAGAGGATTCCTTTCCTTCTCTGGCCCACCCTCTCTCTCTACTGTGTCTGATTCTGTGACTGCCCCTCTGGGACTGCTACCCTCGCCCCTCTCTCTCTCTCTCTCTCACCTCACCTCTCCTACACTCCCCTACAGATCTCTCTTCTTACCTTTTTTTTCCTATCGCCTACCTCCAACTCCTTTCTCATCATCCTGCTCAGTCTCCCTCTATGCCGTGTCCAGTTTCTCTGTTCTCTGTTGTGATAAAAAATTCTTTACAGATTTTCTACTCTAGAACATTCCAAAAATATTCCTTTCACAATTTATTTGGCCGTCATCTTATTGAAAGTATCCTGTATTTTTCCTTAACCATCAATGCGACTCCACTCCATAAAGACTCCCTCTTGTTCCTTATACAACATTGCTTTCTCTGTATTCGCCAAGTCTCATATTAACATTAGTATACTCTAATTGACGCTCGCAAAGGCAAACTTTCGACAACTTCTCGAGAATCGCCTCAGATGCGGCGGAAATCGATAATCTGTCTCCTATGTCCTTCTGGTCGTCCTGCAAGCATTCAATGTTTCCATACACTTCTCTCACTGCTTGTTCCAACTCCCTAAAATCAATATCGTTTAACTTTTCTACTATTTTCCCTCATGTTCGAGCTTTCGTCAGGTATGAAAGGCACCCTTCATGGAGAAAAATAAAGATAATAAAATCAATAACAGTCTCTATACTACAAAAAGAAGAACACAAACTTTGTCATCCATTCAATATGCTATTGTTCTTACTCATGTGCTTTTAGTTGTTCGTTTCCTTAATGTTCATTTCGAATAAGAGAGTCATTGGAAGTCTGAATGAAAGTGGAAATGAAAAGCATATGTCCTGAATTTATATTTTCCACCTTTTAAGACTTTCACCTCACCACCCCTCCTTACCTTTCCTGAATCTGCAGTCCTTGCCCTGTCTCTTTCCCCAAGTCCACTGAGCCCGATTCGCGACGTAGTCTGCAAATGATGGCTACTATCAGCGAGTCGTATACTGTAATAGCCACCAGTGGCGAAACCACACCTCCTTGTTCAACAGCCTTCTATATTTCGATGAACCATTTTTTCAAAAAAATTCCGTACTGTTTGAGAAACAACGAGACTTTTTAGTTTTGCAATGAAAATCAATCACAAAGAAGAGAGGCTGAGAAAAGAGGCGAAGAGAAAAGTCGAAAAAGGAGGGCAAGAAGAGGATCGACATAGAAAGTGAAAAAAAAAATCAATAAACTATCAACTTGCTACAGGGTCATATGTATATTATTGTCCCTTAAACCCCTATATTCCGACCACCTCTTTTTCATTGAATCACAAATTACAACGACAGTTTTTAGTGGAACAAAGAAAATTTATCCCATGAACAGGGGCTGAGAAGAATAGCAAAGAGAAAAGTCGAGAAAGGGCGGGGGGGCTATTATGAATGTCGAGAAAAAACGTGATAAAATGTCAAAGCCGTCTTCTATAAGTCTGACTGGTTCATTTACTAAATGTTAATATGTGAGTTGTTGTCCTTGGAACCTCATATTCTTACCACATCTTTTTTTCATGGATCCAAATTTTATGCATCCCAGCACTTTATTTTTATCTTCTTTGCTCAACAACGATATCTCGGGTCCCAGACACTGCTTCAAATAAAAGAATAACCGCCAACTTTTCAATTCTTCTGTTTTTTAGCATAGTCTTCGTCCAAACTCTCAGCTGTGCGTTTCCCTACATTCTTAAGTCTATCGATAAACTCAACATGTTCAGAGGGGAATATCTCGCCGAAATTCTCATCACCAATATTTATCACAACTTGACGTACTCCATCAGTGTCAACGAGTCCTCCTTGTCGTGCTGATAACTTGGAGGTCAGCACCGTCCATCTGGTCGGGTAGGCAATGACCATACTAACGTAAATTTTCTCTGGACAAAATTTGCCAAAATCTTGAACGTGTTTCTTGATCTTGGGTCCCGACACGGTGCTCAATGCATCCCTCCAATCACTTTCTGTAAAATTACTCGACTTTTGATACAGCTTAAACTGCACAAATACAGGCACTACTCTTACCCCATCGATTTGGATGAAAAAGACCATGTCTGGACCTGAGGGCTTTGTCTTAGGGAAGAAAAATGGTGCAACATCCTTGCTATTACATTTCGACTGATGATTGACATGCGCATCCATGAAATCCTCCATCGATATCATCTCATGAGTCGTCCCTTGTTCAAACCCTCGCTCCTTCCATCCAACAATTTCCACTTTCCCCACTAGCCTTACACATGTCAGGTACTGAGGGACTATGTGACCATTCAGCTAAAGTTCGCTTGCTGAAGGCTTCCTTGAAGGCACTCATCATCAACTGTTCAAACATGGTCCCGTGATCCGGAGCCGATGTCGTAAGTAGCATTCGTCTTTGAGTTGCCTTCTTGAAGTATGGGTCAATAGCAAAGAAGTAGTTTTCCACAGCCTTATACACAAATGGCTCATCTAGAGCAACAACGGCTTTGCCCTGAATAATCCGGATCCTTCCAAATGCACGTTCAACCAGCTCAGTCATTGTTTCATCTAACACGAGCTTTTCCTCTCCAAACATACATCGCTTGTATAAAAGAAGACCAAGAATATTGCCAATGGAATCGCCCACCACTTCCTTATGACTGTTGCATTTCTGTTGCAAACGACTGAGTTCGTAGCAGAGATTGCCTTTACGGTCCCGCTTTTCATAAGATGTCAGCAGTTCTTCCGTGTAATTGACAGCCTCCATCCACGTGTCTTTCTCGTCGCTTTCTATGATCCTTTCCTAAATATTTAAGTATACCCAATGAAATGGTAAGAACTCAATCCACATCCTCTAGTCCACATCCTCTACACCTGTACTAAAAAAGTTGTTACTTACCATGGCCATAATTGCCGGACGATATCGACCCGCCAACTTCTCGAACAATACATCCACTGCCCTCTGTGAAAAACTTCTATCCAGCGCCCGCTTTGATTCGTCGTCTGGGAGACTCTTCCGCATCCGATAAATATAATCCTTAATAGACTCCACATCAGACCATCCTAAAAATTCCATAAACTGAGTACGTAGTGACAACTGTGTCACGATTATTGTTCCTTCAGCTAGCTTCAATTCGCACACGAAAAACACATCCGAGGCAAAACCAAATATTTCAATTACCTCAAACTTTGCAGAGCTATCTTTCAGATCCGATCCTGAACTCTGAACCCAGAAAAGAGTATTAATGCTCAAACCTGTTCCGCAGGTAATAAGTGTAAGCCGCTGGCCGTCGACATCTCGCAATCCATGAAGAACAGGTGAAAGCAAAGGTCGCGGCGATTTGTCCGACGATGACATTGACTCAAAAAAACTTCTGAATTCATCACCAAGAAATTGCGCCTCATCAAGAACTAGAAGCAATCTAGTGCCGAGAGAAAACACTGGCTTGCATCCTTCTTGGATAAGAAGATTCCTTGTCTCTTCCAAGACTCCCTTAACGTATTCCATGAGGTCGCTTTCATTGTAGTGTCGAAGCTTAAATGTATTCTCGAATAGGGAGTTGAAAAAGTCCTCAAAAAGCACATGCGGGCATACTTGAAGGAGGGCCCATCTTGCGCTTGTAAACACTTCATTGCTTCCTTCAACATTAAGGCAGTACTTCAATACAAGAAGCCGAGATAAGAGGAGAAGGTATGTCATCTTCCTAGCATAAACATTATTGACTTGAGGATCTGTAATAAAAGACTTTCGATCACGATACAATTCCTTTTGAACGTAAGAGTGTAATGTCATCATGTCTGATGACCCCCAGTCATCGCTGGACGAGTTGAAGTAGATCCCCCAATGTTGATACAATAGCTCAATAACTGCTCGTGTCTTGCCACATCCTATTATTGTTGAATGGTTGATCATTTTCAATAAATATGCTAATAATATGTTCAGTTACCATCGTTCACAAGCAAACCTATTGGCATCAATTTCTACCTGAAACCCCAAACACTGGAATAACGGGGCGATTATTCTGCTGAACCATCTCCATTATTGAAGCAGACGCAAGATTCGAGAATTTCTCTTCATTCCTCGAAGGTTTCGGTAAATCGAAAAAAAGTAAACTTGGCCTCTTCTCTGACGGCCTCCCAAATGTTCGACGCCATGCACATGGGAGACCCCTGATTGGACCTTCCGTCATTGGCAAATCTCCTTCTCCCCTTACATATGATTCAAGGAAAAGCGCCACTCGCGATCCTCGAGCAAAAAAACTATCATAAATTCTTTCAACATTCTCTTCAATGTTTCCTATAAAATGAATCAACACTCTTTAGTACGTAGTAAAAACATGGTTCATTAAAACAAAATTGATTTCCTACTCACCAGACAACGAAGAGCTTGAGCGTGACATGGAAAGTGCTATTAATTTTAAAATAAAATTAGCTCTTTGTAACAATCGTCTAATGGCTTCGAATATATACAGACTTGCTCTCTACCACTCAATAAAAATGTTATACCTGGTCGCTGGATAATAATATGAACTGTTTTCTTGGAAGGCTCGTCATTGAAGACCTCCGAGAATTCAACCATTGGGTGAAGCTTCTTCTTCTCCTTCTCATCAAGATTGGCAAGACGAATGATGGACTCTTCCTCATCATCTTTAATTGCAATGTTGACATGCCAAAGAGTGAGCTCATCAGCAGCGACATCGTCAAATCGGGGACTCTTCTTGTCTTTAATGAGGTTCTTGAGCTCCCCAACTGTAGCAGTGCTCGAAGTGCTGATGGGAAAAACTCGCAGTGTAGTCTCTCCATCAACAATGCAAAACAACTTGAACATTTTCATGACTTCCCAGATGCCGTGTGGAATAGAAATATTGAGTTGACAATGAGATAACAAGGGATAAGGAGAAACTGAGGAACAAGGTAGAGAAGAAAGATGACCATAATGATTTAAATTTTATAGGCAAAGACCGATTCCCCAGACAAGATCCCTGCAAAGACATCATCGTCCCTTACATTTGCCACGCAATTTGCCACGATGCAGCCCTTAATTTGAAGTTGTGCTCACAAGCATGCATCCAAATCTGCATCCTTCCCACCTAACACATTAGCATTATAACCAAACGAATTCTTTGGCCATGAAGAGCCCGAGACCAGGGAATTTCAGTTCAAGAAATGCCTACTTTTTTAAAAAGACTGTCAGCTAACCAGTAAGATTATAGACCGCGCCTATTCGGTGATTGAATGCGCCAGTTCGATGATTGAATGCGCCATTTCGATGTTCGACTGCGCCAGTCTGAATCCTGACTGCTTTTTCTACTTTACTTTCTCTCAGTGAAGCTCATTTTCCGCCTTCGCCTTTATCCTTCTCCTCACAATCCCCCGACTTTCAACTTTCTCAAAATGAACCAGTCAAGCATCGACCTTTCTACCATTGACTACGATACTCTTATCGCTAGAGGCCCACCCTTTCTACCACTGTCAATAGCTGAAATTGATTTCTCCGACTCTAGTTTATCCTCCCTTAATTCTCTACTTACTTCAAAGTCCCCTATCATTATAAGAGATTTCACACAGTCTCCAGATTGGGACAAATCTGAATTTTCGCTACAAAGGTTTAAGGATCTCCAGGGGACTCAAAGTAAGCCTTGCTTCTAGGTTTGCCATAAAGACTCTTTGTTGGCTTCGCACTAAGACTGAATCGACTCTTTTCTTAAAACATATAGAAATTAATTGTTGGGACCAAAAAAAAGGAGTGAATGTTATCCTTCCAACAAATGAATACATTGAAAATGTTCATGAAAACCCACCGCCGTCTAAAAACAAAAAGTCACTGCTCTATGCAAAAGACCTCTCATGTCCAAAAGAATGGAATGATGCTCTGATGAAGCGAATAATTCCCGATGTAATTCGCCATCACGGTAACCATGACCTTAGTAAGTTTAACTTTTTCACCCTCCTTTTACAAAACCAAATGCGAAATATTAATCTAATTTAATATTCTCCTTCCTTCCTAATTGGTTATCCCTAGACACATTTCTTGGAGTCTCTGCAACCGAAAACCTGTTGCTCTATCTCGGACAAAATGGTTCATGGCAAGTAATAAAAAAATAAGGTCTTTTTGAAATTTTCCGTAATCGAGACTTTGTGTTAACCCAAGCGACTCCCTTTTAGGACCCCACTTCATATGGACTTATTGGCCACGCCAGCATACAACCTAATGCTATTCGCAAACAGTGACTCGTACACAATATGGTTTATGATTCATGAGAGTGACGCCCCAAAAATGGACCAGCTTCTTACATCTTTGGGTCAAGTCCCCTCACACGAAAATTACTTCGTATACCCAGATGACTTGGCAAAAGCAAATTTCCCAATTTATGTTGGGAAACAAGTCCCTGGTGATCTCGTGTATATCCCATCAATGTCATATCACCAAGTTGTAAACTTTGTAAGTTTGAAAATACCCTGATTTTCCAATACTTCCAATGTAGCCACAACTAACTGATTACTTTCTTTGTAGGGACGAACGACAATGAAGGTAGCATGGAACTCCTTTACATCAGAGACCATCGATTTGGCCATTAACAAAGTGATTCCAACATATCGACAGTATGTTCTTTTGCCGTCTTTTTTCCTAGCTTTTACACACCTAAATTCTTCTTTAATAACAGTGTCCTATCCACCACCTTCTAGGATTTTCCGTCCAGATATTTACAATACAGGAGAGATTGTTTTGCGCACATTAGATGATGGCTTCACTTCCATTTTAAACAATGAGCCCGAATGCAGAAAGTTCTCAAGAGAGTCTCTCAACAAATCCTTCCTAACCATTTTGCGACTCTTTGAAGATCTACTCCTGGGCGAATGGATTAATTGGGACTGTGTGAGTAACGATTCTAAATTTACTTTTCCTATTAAGCCCCTCAACCCTACAAGAACAGACATTGCGACAATCACTTGCGATTTTTGTCATGGAGTTATATTTAATCGACACCTCGTCTGCAATGAAAACACCTGCTTGAGAGGCAATTCGCCATACCATATTTGTCTTCTGTTTCTCTTTGGGTCGAGGATGTATTCATAGATCATCCAGTCTCCAAATGAGAGAAATGTTTTCAGTCGGTTTCCTGCGATCGATTTACTCCAACGCTATCTTAACATGGAATAGATCAAACACGTCACAGCTAAGGGACAATTTTTTTTATAGGTAAAATACTATTCGCCCCCACTCAGTTTTTCCCTTTACAGACAACCAATCATACTCATTTTGTAATTCTTTTTATCTTTTCCTTCAGATCAACATCCTTTAACGAACCATACTCGTATGCCTCGCTTGCTTATATCAGACTTCAGCAACTTATACACACAAACAAACAATCACAAAAAGTAAGTCTTAAAAACCTTTGTAACTTCAACTGACTTTTGTCATCATCTCCTTTTAACCATTTTTTTTTTTTCCAGTCTTGTCATCGCTGTAAAAAGAAAAAGATTCATTATGTCATGTTGTCATGCTCTCAACACTTTGAAAGTAAAGCTACGTGGCGGAAAAATCGGCCAGTCTTTAAATGCCGCCTTCTCTTTTGTGAGCGTTGTCTCTACAACTGCATGGGCAAAAAGTTGGGTTGAGATCGCCAAAGTTCGGATAGCCAGTTTTTATGTCCAAGATGCACAAAGTCATGCAACTGTGACATTTGCAACCATACACCCCAAGACATTCCAAGACTGACCGTCATTCCGTATGACAATCCTGCCGAAGATACAAGGAACATGGGCAGCGTCTCTGATACACTCAAGATTGATCGTGCTTTTAAAAGAATATCTTTGAAACGAAGAAAGACTGACAAAAGCAAAGACAATGAAGGGGTCGAAAATGAAAGTTCTTCTGATGATTTAAGGGAGAACACTTCTCATCCAATTAAGAAGAAGGCCATAATGGATTCAATCCAATCCGAATTCCAGGACCTACGGAATGAAGTTCAAGACTTGCGACAAAAACTCTCAAACATCGAGCATCTCCTGTATGTCGGCGCGTTAATGGTTTCATCAAACTCATCTCATGCTTTCATTACCTTATTCGCTAAACACTTTTTACTTTCTTGAACCTTTTACCTATTTTAGAACATTGCTCGTTCAAAGCAACAACAACACCACTATTTCCAGTTCAAATAGGCTTTGAATCCTTCATTTTTGCCTTTGGCCACATCATCCCTTCTCCGCACTGACGACACATTGCCTCCAATCTACCATGAAAAAACTTCAAAATACAAACATTTGCAACCAAAAATAAGATGTGGACATCTCTTCATTTTTCTCGTATTTTAAAAAGTTGAGCTCCCCTACATACCTATTCAGTCATTCCCTGTGTCTTCTTTTTATCAGTCTGTGATAATTTAACTCATTTCAATTAAGTTACACACCTTCTTGGTATCTGTGGATTTTTTGGGTTCTGAAATAGAACTTTCCTGCAAGTTCAACTTGTTGCTTGTTAACAATTTCAGAAACAGGAACTGCCTCAACTTCCTTCACCTTTTAAAACCGCTTTTTACAATCTTCACCTTTTCTTTCTTTTGACATTGAACACAACAATAAAATAGTCCCTTTTTTTTATTGAACTAATCTTCAATTCCTGTAATTCCAATTGCTTCTCAATAAATGTTCTCGCTTCCAAATTTTTCAAAAGCGTCTTTCCCACAAGTCCATATCTCCAACAGCTCAGCCCTTTCTCGTCGTCTATTTTACAACTCTCCCAAAACAAATACCTCTCATCAAAATCGCTCTCCGAACCAACGACAACAATTTTCTTTTTTCTCCTTGAGGACTTTATCAACTCTGTATAACTGTCAAATCTTTCCATCTCACTTTGCAAACATGAATGATAACTTAGAATGAATTTCTCCTAATTCGGCGGGTTCCCGTGGATAATAAAAACTAGACTGTTGGTTTGTTGATGGTTTCAGTATCCTCCCAATCGCTACGAGATATCCTCTTTCTTTCTGAATAAGTTTCAACCTGAATTATCGCTTTCATCTAAGACACAATTCAAAGGGAACGTTACCAGTTTTCGTTACTTTTTCAGGTGTCACATATTGTCCTTTTCACCTGTTTTTGACTTCTGTTTGCCCTGCTTATTTGAGGATTAACAGCTCCCCTTCGCAGTAACCCCATGCAACGGACCGTGCATAATCCACGAAAATAAGAGTGGAAAAACAAAAACAGATGAAATGGAGAATACAACATCTTTTTAATATTGCCCTTTTCACCTGGTTTTGACTTCAGTTTGCACTACTTAATTGAGGATTTACAGCTCTTCGCAGTAACCTCATGCAACGGACCGTGTATAATCCTCGAAAATAAGAGTGGTAAAACAAAAACAGATGAAATGGAGAATATATTATCATTTTTATACTCATACTGTTCCCTTCAAATCTTTTTAACTCCTATACAAATACCTTTTTCCTCAACCGACAATCTTGTTTCTGACTGCTTTTAAATTATGACTTTCTAGGTTTTTTTTCCTTTTCTAAACTCTAGCACTCTCCTTTTTATACTTCTGCATTTTTACCAGCTATCCTTAAACACTTTTTACATAACATTTAATACTGACTCATCCTTTTGCTTTTTTCCATTCTCAAAAACAGCCCTCCTACCTTAAACTGTCGTTGATTCACTCAGGGAATATCTTCATACTCCGTCATTGTCACACGAATCATTATGTTCCGAACCATCTCTCCATTCCTTCCAGACATCAATTGAAAATTGTTGATATTCCCGCCTCAAATACTCCTTACAGCCCTTCAAATTATGACCACGACACTGGATTGTATTGTCGAAAAATCTCAAAGTCCAAAATAGCCAACTCTGATAACAGCGCAGTGATTTACAAAGTCCTAGCGTCTCACTCGGGTTTCTCCTGATAGTTTGACATACTAATCCCCCAAACATCTCTCCATGAAATCCTTCACCAAAACATCCTGACACTTCTTCCAGATCTCCATCATAACCCTCCTCAAAATTTCTTATTCTAACCAGATCTCCGTTTTGACACACTCCTTCTAAATAATCCGGTTATCTGTTTAAGTTTACTTTGAATAACTCTCTCCTTCTTGACGCAACAAGAGGTTTTACAAATTTGATGTCATCATCATGCCCATTTTCTTTTATATGCTCACCAAATCTTTAATTTCCGTTCAGCCTTGCGCGGGCTCTAATATATAAGTTTTAATCCATCATCCATTTTAATTCCGCTTCTCTTTCTTTTTCTTTTTTTTTCTTTCTTTTCTTTTTTCTTTTTCTTCTCTTTTCTTTTTCTTTTCTTTTTCTTTTTTTTTTCTTTTCTTTTCTTTTCTTTTCTTTTCTTTCTTTTCTTTTCACTTTTCTTTTCTTTCTTTTTTCTTTTCTTTATACCTCCACCCCGCGGTCAGGTGCATTGCATACCTATCATGCTATCTGAAATATTGGTCATTTATTACGTTTGTTTTATGTCAGCAACTCTTCTCTATTTATATAGGCGCTGTTTTCTGTTCAAACTCTGTTCTAAAAATCAACCCATCTTTTCTCATGTCATTTCTTTATGACATCATCAACATTTAATACATCTACTAAATATCGCCATTTTATCATATTCTCCATCAAACTCTGTGTTTTCATAAACAAATAAAAAACCTTCCTTGTCAACTCTTAGTCTCGTAATTTATTATAAGGTTTCATTCCATAAATCCCTTTTACACTCAATTCGAGCGACATTTGGACAAAATATCCTTGGCTAAAAAGTATCTTGTTGACAAGTGTCTCTTTTTCGAATCTGAATCATCTGGAAAAATCAATCTCCATATACGTTCCCAAATGTTACATCCCTTCACATTGGCGTTTTCCTTATATTTTAGATCCTCCGTCATCACTGATACCACTTTTCTATCCAATCGATTGGTCAAATCTATAGCCTCCGGTTAATGGATTAAAAATCCATCTATCCAATATAATACTATCTTCAATCTCTCCAAATATCCCACATCTCCTTGAAAAACACCTTTTGTCAGATTTGGCTTAGTTAACACTATTCTCCTCCATGACAACAAATCCAAACATTACAATTCCTAGACAAAAGGGCTCTCAAGTTTATCTTATTATCCTTCAGTGCCATGACAACCTCTGAGAGCATTATCCCGGATATGTCACTCTTTTATCTCCTCCAAATTTATCCTGCATCCCTCATTATCCTCAAAAGCGCCCCCACCAGGACTCCATTGGCTAGGAGATCCTGATCTTGGCTCCTTATCGGCACTTTCCCAATTCCCTTATAATCAATGACCAGTGACGTAAAAGTCTCCTCTCTGTCTAAATAGGCTACAAAAATCACCCAGACGTTGTTTATGACCTTCTTTTCAATAGAGTCACCGTCAGATCTCTCACTTTACTCGTGTTTTACCATCTGGGTTAGAAAACTTTCGCATTCAATCGTTTTCGATCTGATATTAAAACTTCTCTCCATTTCAGATATTCCGTTTCTCGCCTCCATTCACTATTAACCAAAACTACATCCATCCAATGCTTTAACGTTTGACGGCAAACATCCCCCATTTCCATCTGAACATCGGCTAATATTCTGAGGTCGTATTTCCGGATTTCAAAAATATATTAATGTCCATGTCTCACTTTTCAGTGTCTTGTTCAATTGACTGCCCTTTCTCCTTTTTTTTTTTCTTTTTAGAATTCTATAATCATATATACTTTACTCTCTCAAATCTTCTCAATACACCATAATCTCTCTCTCTTTTTACTATTTCTATCATGCACCTTTCATTTCACTATCTTTTGCCTTAATCTTTTTACTTCAAAATATCTCCTTAACTAAAGAAAGAGTTTCTGAGGGTGATTTCTTCGTCCATGCGTAGCATCTCCCTAAATCATCATCAGTCCTTTTCCTATCCTATTCCAATTCTGTTATGGCTATATTAAGAACTTTGACTGAACTCTTGTATAACCCGAATGATTTTTCCTATCCTAAATATGAAGTGACAGTCCATTGCACAACACAAGGAGCCTCAATTATTTTTCACAGTATCTCTTTTTTGTTGGTTTTTGCTTCGTTTCCATTGTTCAATCACTCTACATTCACCTAATACCCTTGCTTCTTTCTCTTCACGCACATGTCATACTCTGCATTCGAATCTTCATTTAAACAATGCCTCCAAATTAATTCCAAATTGTTTGATCAGTGGATCAAGCGGGGCTTTTTTAAAATATTGAATACAACTCCCTGTTCAAGCTATCTTTTCCTATTTCTCCAATATCCAGATCTCCCTCCAAACTTTTACACTTACAATAGATTTGTTGTTTGTTAAGTAAAGATTTCATAGATAGTAGATCAAAAACAAACAGATAACATTCTGTTTTAATTTTGATGTCTTTCACAGCAAGGACAATCTCCCATAAAAACACGCCATTGATATCAACCCACTCCTCCAACTCCTTCTGCTTACGCTTTATCAATCGAAATACGGTGCATGTTACAGAAAGATACCTCCTTGTCTCCTAAATCTGCACACCATCCATCCGGCTCCCCCATCCAATCCCCTACCCCTCAAACTCTTCAGGTTCTTTACATAAAATCCCCAAACGTTTTGCGATAATATCTTTCCAAGTTGAAGATTGTATCCTGAGAAAAGCCTTGATGGCATGTCATCGATATTAAGTACTAAATATTTTTACATAACGCTTCTACTGAACTGATCCCATAAATTCTCTTCTGGTCCCAATTTCATCTGTAATTATTACCAATTTCCCACCTAATCGCTCACGTCATTTTCTCCACTCGTTCGATTAACGAGGCGGGCGCTTCCCTGGTTGTTTTGATGGCACTTTCAAAGGTTAAATCCGTATTCAAGACGGAGGGTCTTTATCTCCTGCTATAATGCATCCATTGCTTTTCTTCACTTGACTCCCCGACAAATAACCCCCGTTTAATGGGGTTTTTTTCACATCATTTCGTTTTATGCCCTTTAGATAATAGTGCTCAATTCTCTGTTACAATAAATAATCGCCCCGTCAAGGATCTACCATTTTGTATAATTATACCTGCTCCTTTTTAATT